>JAYESA010000016.1:8517329-8587329 GCA_036927795.1 Iris macrosiphon | reverse complement strand
ATTTAGTTTAGGTGGTCTTCACATAGAAAAAAGAAAAACTAAGTTTGGATCTCTGTGGTGGGAGATACGAGTCCTTAAACATGGGTGGTTACATCAGTTTTTTCTGGAATTAAAAGTTATCATTTTTCTCCAACTTGGTCTCGGTTTTCACCTAGGGTTACACGCTGGTCGAAGTAAACTAATACACAGAGTTGGAAGAGGGATAGGTCGTGAACATATCGGTGAAAATAGGGTCAAATTTGGTCGAGCAATGTAATGAGAATCCGGACGTGAACAGGGGTTCGTTGCTGCAGTTTTCTACGCGGGTGCTCGCGGTCGCGGACGTGGGCGGGTGGCTTGCGGGGGCGACGAGGTAAGGTGGTCGGCGGCGGTGTAGGTCGAGATGGTAAGGGTTTAGGGATAGGGTTTAATATAAGAATTATATATATATATATGTAGAACGAAACGGGGGGAAGGCTTACGCGCGGGTGCTGCTGCTTATGCTAGGGTTTGCGGGTAGGGTAGGATAGCTTAGTGGGTTGTGGGTTTTAGGGTTTATACGTTTTGATTTCTTTTTTTTTCTTTTCATTTTATTTTTATTCTATTCTTTTCTTTCTTTTATTCATTAAAGAAATTACTTGTATATATATATATATATATATATATATATATATATATACATAAAATTCCAGAAAATTATATTAGTGCATATAAATCATCTATCATCCGTCCACAAGGTCTCCTACATGAGGTAAATTAAGGTAAAATAATAGTTGCTCCATAAAACCTCTAATGCATATTTACCTAGAAATAAAAATCCCATACATTTTATATCTTCTAATTAACTAATAAATACTATAAATAAATTAAATAATTAATATGGTTTTTAAAATTAGGGATTTTACACTTACAATCTTTATCCACAAACAAACTGTGATATCCACTAGCTGCCAGTTTCCCTATCGATTCCAAGTTATAGCATAAAATTGGTACATAACAAACTCCTTTAAGAAGGAGCTTCTCACCAATCTTCGTAGTCAAGTGCACGTCACCAATGCCCACGATCGTATCCTTATTGTCCATCTTCACACGCCAATATACTGCTTCAGTATGACATAAAGATCCTTCTCTATGGAGTGGTGTGATATGACACCCCGTGACCAAGACTCAAGTTGGTACGATGAGAAGATCTTATATAGCCATAAAATCTACCTAATCATCATTGCATTTAGCCTTCTCATCTTTGCGCTTCATGTAGCCCCATTAAAAATAACTCAGTACGCTACAGTGATAGCAGTCCTCATTGAGATCCACCCTTGCAAGATCTCAAGAACTATCTTATATTTTCGACTATAACATGAGCCTTCCCTTCCCGTAGGAAGCAACTAGAACAGACTCCTACGATGATTCTAACTGCTTGCGATGGATCTCCTCCTTCAACAAACTACTTTTGACTACCTTTATTGTGACAACTCCATTAGGCAAGGACTTGCTCATGGACACCACCACCATCTCCTAACTTTTTGACAAAGAATACAAAAGCATCAGGGCCTGAAGCTTATCCCCATTCACCATCTTCATTACTAATAGTTAATTGATGATAGCCTTAATTTTGTTCATATATTGTGTCACTGGGACACCCTCTGTGTACTTTGATTTGATAAATAAGAAATACCTTATTTCCAACAGTCTTTCGTTCATCCAACGAATATAGCTTCTTCCAAAGTATTTTTGTCGAACTCTCTATGGATACATAATGAAATACTAAATTATCCAGTCATTGGTGTATGAATATAACGGCCTTTTGAACTAAATTTTTCCAGACATCAGTAGATTTGTTCGATAGCTTGGCATTATCGTCCTCTAATGGTCCATGCAAATCTTTGTACTAGAGTAGATCCTCCATCTTTGGTTTCTAGATCGCCCAATTTTCTCATGTTATGGCAACCATATGTGTGTTCATCTGCTCCAAAGATATGGTTGCACCTTTCCTCTCGAAAACTTGGATCTGATACAAATTATTGGCCAAAAATATTCTAAAAATGACACCAACCCACCTAAAAAGAATATGACCTTCATCTCATGCAAGCATCAAGATAGACCAAACACAGTATATGTTCGGTCACCATGTAACCAAGACAAAAAAAACCCAGTCTATATATCTTTATAATACAATATTGATTACAAATACATTGAACCATTTTCCCTCAAGCTCAATCCATCACCATTCTCAAGAAAGAAGAATAAGATTACAATTGAAATCACTCATCCAACCCTATGATGATGTCTCTGAATGAAGTAGACAACTCCTTGAACGGATCTAACATTTAGACCATCTTGAAAGATGAGCCCTAAAAGTAAAGTACATACTTTCTCTTAGATTCATATAGACTTTCTTCCTCGAATCTCACCCATGAGCTTAATCTAGCAACCACCCTTAGCCCCTTTATATGGGTTAAAAAATCTAATTTATTATTAGGAAATTCCGTAATTCACCTAGCAAAAATCTTGGTCGTCTAGATTAGATCACACGATCATAAATATGTTGACTTGGGCCCACGTCTAAACCTAATCCAGACAGATGGTATACCATCGGTATACCACAATATACCGTAGACCTGCAAAATAGGTTCTGGAACAAAATACCCAAATAACGTTATATTGTTAGCTAGTATATCATAGTGTATCATCGTTGTTGTTTTAGCTACTGATCCACTGTCATCTTTGTCGCAACTCCTCTCGATGCTTTATGAACCCATATTGTTCTTTCATATACCTCGAATCAAGGCTGGAACCCAACGAGAGAGGACATAGGCAGGGTCATGTGCACCCTCTCCCCCTCTATAACTTCCCTCTGCGATAGCTCATAGAGGATTGGGTCCACCTCATTGGAATCTCGACCGTTGGACTCGGGCCCCTTATTCTTCCCTTCTGAATAGTTGGTGGTTATGGAGTTGCTATTTGTGCTACTTAATTTGAGTAGGAGGATGATCCAGGATGGTGAAAAGAGACATGGACCTTTACGGTTGTTTCCTCAGACAATACTTGTTGCATGATAGAAATTAAGGCATTTTATACCGGCTAATGAAGGGGTGATAAATCCAATACGGAGGAGGAGAGACCGCTAATCCTCTTCAATGAAAAATTATTGGGTGTGTCGGACACAAAGCACCTTTTATATGCCAACCATTAGATTACTATAGGGATGTGTGCAATCTAACGGTTGCGGAGGAGTCAGTTGTACTATGTCCTACTCATACAATAATTTCTCCTCTTCAAGATACTCGCCCCCGGGGTAGCCTTGTCATGAGAGATGATCGAGAAATTTTTAGTTCATAATTGTAAGGAAGGAAAGAAAATAAATGTGTGAGAAAAACATCAAGTATATATATGTACCATCACAATGCTCGCTCGCTCATACCAGGCTTAACATAGCCGCTCATTCCTATCTTCCACAATTCCTCCTCAAACACAATCTATCTTGTGTGTCTCTAAGAGATTTAGCTCCTTCAGTATAGATATCTTTTGAATATATATAGCCGATCATCTCCCACTCAACTTCTTCGTTCTCTTTTAATTTGGAAGGCTGGTTGATTGGTTGTCATATGGTCGGCATGCTAAAAGTAAAGTCCTCCCAATATTCGATAAGTATATGATAGGATTACGGGTTAACTATTGTAATAGAGGCCGAAATGGCCCCTTGGATTCTTTTTGGAAAATCGGATCGGACCTGCTGGTTCAACCAGTTGAACTGTGAACCGATCATTTTTTTGGTCTGGTTCATTGTTGACCCACTATTTCTTTAAAATTTGATTATAAATGAATATTTTTGTAAAAAAATAATGTACATAGGTTAACCCAATGGTTGAACCGGTATGATCTGACCCAGTAGTTTGATCGGGTCAATCTCCGATCCTGTTTTTAAAATATTGCTTTTGCTAATTTGGCTCCAATTGAGTCCAATTGAGTCCTTACTGATCTACACTGCACGTTTCTCCAAACTTCCCAACCGCCTCTCATATGCTGGATACCTAGCAATAGGCGGTCAAAAGTTTTCTTTTTTTACACTACCGAGGATAATTCACCGGTAATTACCATCAAAGCCTTTTAGACTCAGAACAGGGACTTAAGTTCAACTAATCCAATTTTTCAATTAGGACTTATAGGTGATTTAACTAGTGAGAAAATTCTTTGTGTTGATTAAATATGAAATTGTGGAAGCCAATTTTACTAACAAGTGAGCAAGTGCTTTATATTGATTAAATAGGAAATTATGGAAGCCAAATTTATAATTAGGGTTTATAAAAGGTTTAACTAGTAAGCGACTTCTTTGTATTGATGAAATAGGACATTGTGTAAGGAGAAATAGTTATAGTTATTGGTTTTGAAATTAACTTTCACATCTTACCCTAATAGTGTGATTCCTTTTGTAGACTTCAAGAAAGGCATCAACTTCGCCTACGAGGGAGAGGGAGAGGCCTTCAACACATGCTTTGACTTCTTAGGATATAGTATACAGCTCCTTGTTGAGGAAGAAAATCACATAACCATACGATAATGGCATATTTGATCCAAATTTGAGTTGAGTTTTGAATGAGTAGATGTCGCTTCGACGCCTTTGTTGATTGCTTGGTTTCAGGAAGTCGTTAGTTGAAGAAGATTGCTCGAATGTTCTTCCAAGCAAGGTTGTGAATCCTTCAACAAAAATGTCGGCAAAAGTTTAGTAGAATAAGAGAGAAGAAAATCCACTCAACTTATTGGTTTCACACATAAGTTTAATAGTGGATTTTATTATCCTTCTACGTATTGTGATCTTTGTTTGAAGTCGTTTTTGCTTAATGAGGCATACTATTATTTCGTGTCTTTTGAGGAGGGATCGGGATCGGGATCGGGATCTCCCCATTTTTGCACTCTCAAGCATCCCATGATCACAATCGTTGGATCTTGTTTAAGTCATCTAATCTTGACCATTGACTTGAATGGTTCAAACCAACGGTTAAGATTAGATGACTTAAACAAGATCCAATGGCTGTGAAAGAGAGAATATTAGGGGGATACAAAAATGAGGGGATCCCGATCCCTCCTCATATATATATATATATATATATATATATATATATATATATATATATATATATATATAAACACATCACATGGAGGAGCTGGTTAAAGTGTCGGTTGTCTGCATGTGGATAGACAGGTGGTGGAATGATTGATACTTGATGGTGTTTTCCATTTAAATCAAAGGGAAGAACTAAGAGAACTTGACTCGATTAACAAACTAGAGAGTACAAAGAAGAGTCCTAAGAGACAATCTAAGTATAAATTTTTTTTGATCTGGAGGGTGACGATAGAGGGTTAGGAGTGTAGCAACTCTCTTTACTCCGTGGATGATTCGAACGTCGAAGCTTCTCTCCTTGGTTTTAGTGTGAATCCGTAAATAGCCCATTACCAGAATAAGTCAAATTATCGACGTAAAGAAACATCGCTAAATGATCAATAAATGTCGCTAATTAATTTTAGCGACGTAATTAGCAACATTTTACAGAAGTCGCCTTTAAGCTAGTCGCTGACAGGAAAAACGATGCCAAACGTCGCTACACCGACATTTTCTAGCGACGCATTTATATCGCTAGATTTGTGACGTTTAGCGACTCAACGTCGCTAATTAGCGACGTGTACATTTGTCGTTTTATGTCACAAATTAGCGATGTAAGTAGCAACTTTTATAGCGACGTTACTATAACCTAGCAATACTGCCATGTCAACAAGTTGAAACGTACAGCGACGTTTTTAGCGACGTATTTAGCGATGTCCTAATCGACGTTTAGTAATATCGCAACTTAGCGACGTATTTCGCGACGTGTATGAACGTCGTTAAACGTCGCTAAAAACGTCGCTAATGATACAGTGAAAAAAAGAATACTGAATTATTTTTGAACTATTCTTCATGTAGATTATTAATTCACAATCTGTACAAATAGACCCGGAGCAACCCTCCGTTGAATTTATTGGGTTCGCCAAGCCACTTGGGTTGAACACTCAACACCGATAAATTAACATATATTTAATATGAATAATATAATAAAATTTGAAGAAAACAAAATATTGAAATTAAAAATCAAATTATGAGAAAATATCGTCGTAAAGAATACAGCAAATATCCATACAACTGATTCTCATCCTAAATAATACAAAGAATACAGCAAATTAAAAGCCTCTTCCTAAAGAATACAAAAAATGATGTCTGAAACACAAACAATCAATAACAAAACGATCCTAACTAGGACTAATGCGGATCGGCAGGAGAATGACCACCGGCACGCATGAAGGATAAGAACAGATCATACTGCTCCCGTGAAATCGACACCGATGTCAATGGAGAAGGCAGTGACGTCGGTGGAGTCTGTGTCAATATAGGTGCACCAGGAGGACATATCCTCTCCAATTCTGCGAGTCACTGGTTGTAAGAATCCATGGTAGATAACAGCCTCGTACTGCTATGAACCATTGAATCTTGCATCATCGTCAGTCTCTCGCCCATGGATAGCTGTGATGCCTGCAACTCCGTCATGCTGCACTCTGTCGATGCTCTAAGATCAACTGTCAAATCTCGGAGCTCAATGATGCTGCGCTCGAGCATATCAAATCGTGCGATGAGCGTCGCATCGTCCGCCTGCGGCTGGGACCAGGGCTGCTCTTCCATCCTTTCCAGCAACTCATCACAGAGAGACGCAATCTGACGGTCAACGGCCTCCTGGACTCGGGCCAACGACTGTGAGGGCTGTGGGGAATGCATACTTGTCGAGGAGGCCCTAGTAGACTGCATCACAACCAGGGCGCCATAGGATCCCGTACTGTAGTACGTATCCTCTGGCGACCACCAGTGGCTGTCACCCATAGCTCGTCCGTAAACGGAGCTGGAGCGGGCTGCGAGAAAGTACCAGCCTCTCCAGTTGTAGGTGCACTAGCAGTCGCCCGCTCACGTAGCCTAAGATACTCGGCCTAGAAAAGTTTGGATACTCAATAATTGCCTAAGTTATATTGAAATTAACAGAAAGTAATATAATACTTACATAGGTCTCCGAGGCCCTCTCATCAATGAGAATTTTGTCCTTTCGATGGGTGGCCAGGAAAACGGTCACCATATTTGCATCCTAACCCCTCTGTACCTGTTAAAAATATATTATTTAGTACTAAAAGTAATATTTTTTCCTACTACCATTTTATCGTACTTATATTAAAATAATATATCTTAAATAAAAATATACCAAATGACGAAAATATTTCGTCATAGGAATCGAGCCACCATACCACTTTGCAGTATTTCGCCTAGCCGCCTTGGCCTTCTCAGACATTTTTTTGTACCTCGGATCGTCGAATCTAGCCCTCATCGTAGTCCACTGCTCTGGCATGATCCAACCTTGGATTGGTTTTCCAGTACGATCACGATCCTTCTGGTCATCCAAAGCATCACGGATAAGCTTGGCGGCAATGGCAGGAAACATCCGCTCGATCAACTGGGCCCGTTACGGAGGATAAAAATACGTTTGCTACAATAAATAATTTAGTAAGTCAGTATCACAGATAAGTTATATAATATGCATAAATTAGAGAATTTATATAATATACTTTTACCTTGAAGTGCGCAAACCAGAACGCCTTCCTCTCCTTCGAAGCTTCAGAGTAGTTGATCCAAGGGCCACCATAGTTGTTCCTTAGAAAGAGGCCCGGACGTCTCTGAATTGACGATGGACGATATCTATACAGAGATAATTATTTTCATCGAAAAAGTCAATATATGATGAATAAAGAAATACATAATATATATGATGCTAAACCATCAAATTGACTTACTTTATATCGTCGGTCCAAATCTATGTCCTCGTCTCCACGGAGGTGCGCATGGAGGATCTAGTTGATACTAGGACAACGTCGGCACGACCTCCTCCATATGCTCATCTGTCTCCATGGTTCCGTCAGCAGGAGGAACGCTGGATAAGGGAGTACTATCAGGCCTGGAACTACTCGTCCCAGAAATGATGCCACGTAACATCGTCGCAGTCGGAGATGTGGCTGATCGATATACTGGAGTACTGGACGACGAGGATCCAGAACCAACAGTAGGCAGTACCGAAGGATCACTTTGTCTACCTCAGGATCTGCCGAACCCTCCGCGTCATCATGTCATACCTGATAACAACATATAATGAATAAAGAAATACACAAATACATAGTACATTCTACAGTCAAAATGTTATGCATATCTCACAGCATTCATAGAATTATACAGTAAATAACTAGTGGGGTCACAAGTCTAAATGGATAATACATTCTACAGTCAAAATATAATACATATATTCGTCAAAATAGTACATTCTACAGTCAAAATATAGTACATTCTATAGGCAAAAATATTTTATTTTCAATCATCTTCAAAAAATTCATCTTGTTCGCCTTCCTCGTCCTCCTCTTCCTCCTCCACATGACTTCTCCTCGTCTTCACTTTCATCTTATTCGCCTTCCTCATCCTCCTCTTCCTCGTTCGGAGGAAGGAGGGGAGGAGGGGATGCCGGAGGGAGGAGGAGACGCCAGCCGGAGGGGGTCGCCGAGGTAGGGCGCTGGGAGGGAGGAGTGGACGCCGGAGGGAGGAGGGAGCCGGACACGACGGAGGCGGGATTTAAAAATCTGGGAGAGAGAGAGATCGAAGGAAATAGGGGGAAAGAAATTCATCAACCCTAAATAATGAAATAAATTAGCGGCATTTAGCGATGCTAGCTAATGACGTCGTTAATATAAATATTTAGCGACGTTATAGACGTTGCTAAATACGTCGCTAAATATTTAATATATTAACGTCGCTAAATACATCGCTAAACGTCAGTAATCATATAACTCAGCGACGTTTAGCGACTTTAAATAAATTTATAGCGACTTTAAATAAATTTATAGCGACTATTCTTTTAAAAAACTGAATTATCGTCGCTAAACGTCGCTATATGTCGCCAAATAGTGACTTATAGCGACACTATTCTTTGGAGTCGCTAATGTCTTTAATATTAGCGACGATTTAATTGGATATCGCTAATCCCACAATTTTTAGTAGTGGCCAGCCTTTTTGTATGGGTGTGGTACCTTGCTATTTATACCCACCCTGTGGACGTGCTATGGGTGCTGCATATCCTCGTGCTTGGCGGCCGCATGGGGGTCCTTCAACAGAATATGGTCGTAAAGGTAACAGCATGGTGTGGGCAAGCTGCCACGTGGCTTTCATTAGGATTTTCTGTTTGAAGAGATCTCGGGACCCTATGTGTGCATAACTCGGTCAATTTAACACTTGGTTAACACTAACTATGTGAGAAATCGTCTTTCGTTGTAACAGAAAACCTTGTGAGTCGAGAGACGCATACTGTCGTAGTCGCATAGAAGCTTTCACTAGGAATGGTCGGAATGACCCTCTGGCCGTATGTGGACGAGGTCGTATGGGTCTTGAAGTCGCATGTGTCCTCTTGTTTGGCCTTGGTCAGATGGATGCTCTGGCTACTTGATGTCGAGGTCGCATAGATTTTTGAAGCCGCATACGCAGGACACGTGGCATGGCCCATCTGTTGAGGCAATTAATACACTGATGTGACTTGTTATCTTTTTCTGAGTCATCGTCTACACAGATTTTGAAGCATCTCAGGGTGATGAGTGAGGTGTCAGAACTTCTAATAGACATCAAAATCTGTGTCAGGAGATTTTATGCAACCACCCTACTTTGTGGTCGTTCTTTTATCAATAAACCTGCTAAAGATCCTCCTGCGGTGGCTACTCATACGAAGATGAAGGATTAAAACAGGACTGAGGCCACATATGTGAACTGCATGGAGTTGAAGCCGCATAGAGTCGAAGCCGCATTGGGCCAAAGACGCATGGAATGCATGGAGTCTGGGACGCATTGTACCAAAGACGCATGCAACAAATAGAGTCTGGGATGCATTGGACTAGAGACGCATGGATTTTTGTCTTTTTCTGCTTTCGTGGCATTTGAACAGCTGCATACTGCCAAAAGTAATTATGACGAAGTTGTCAGCATAGATTTTATTCAGCGGTGCAGGATTCGAGGAGGTCAGAATGACAGTTTATTTTTTCAGTCATAAATGCTCTGATGTGACTATAGGGATGATGCGTCATAGGATGGTACGTATCTCGGCCTTTCATATATCCGAGGGTGTCATGCGTCCGCTGCTGTTATACATCCATCACAGTTATGCGTACCTTACTTATTTCTTGACTTTAAACTAGAGCGCATGGAGAGATATTCATGCTTCTACAAGACCCCCTTTAAATTTTTTATACTTGGTTAAGACTGGAATACTTTGAATAAGAAGCATAAATTCAGCACGCATTCACTGTCTATTTTTGTCATATTGAAGCATGTAGTGATCGTCGTATTAAGATCTCTGCCATACTATCAAATCTGCATTAAATAGCGAGATTTAATTATATCTTTGAGTCAGTCTGTTGGGATCCAGAGTTATCTGATAACATGGAGCCCGAGGCGTCGGATGAAGGCAGATCAAAGAAAATTGACCGCCTCTCTCATCCTAGTTTATTACGTAGGCAGATGGATTACGTTCTACGAGGCATCCTTGTCTATAAAAGGAGAAATATTTGGAGAGAGAAGGGATCTTGCATTTTCTTCTATTCTATATTTATGTCACCGTTGGTTCTTCTCCTTCCCTGTCGATCATCATGTCTTCCCGAGCTCTTTCGTCTTCTGCCGCTGCCAAGGGTAAGGGCCCCGTGTCTGAGGGCGTTGCGCCCAAGAAGAAGGGAACGAGAAATGGGAAGGCTAATGTCAACGAGGTTCGCCCCTTAAAGTTTCCTTCAGACATTCAGGGACCCGTCATAGGTAAGGACTCTCTTGTGGGTGGAGATATACAAAAACATAGAGACACAATTTGCACAATTTGTCGCATAGATTTAGAGATATGCACAGCCTTTTCACTAACGCATAACTGGAAGTATTCCATGGGCGATTTTGCAGATGCGCAAGCTGTGAATGGGCGACTGCATAACTCGAAGTATGCCACGGGCAACCTTACAGATGCACAAGCTGTGTTTTATTTTATGGGCACGTATCATCGTGCACGTCATCGTGCACGAAAGTGTCATGCGCCTATCATTCTTTTTTGTATATTAAATTTATGCAAAGCCTTTTTTGCTGACACGCATATTTTTTCTATGTTATGCAGTGAAGTTATCAACTACTCCTTCAGGGGAGTTGGTGCTCAACCCTGGGCAAGTTCTATTGAATACAAATTTTGAGGACCTAGCAGCTGTTGTTCAACTCCAGCTCGATGCAATTTTTTCGTACGACAGGCAAAAATAGATTGCTGAGCAGGGCGAGTTTTTCCTTCTAAGTCAAATGACTTCAGGGGCAGCCGCTACCGGGAAGGGTCATACCTCCAAGAAGCCCTACTTTCTGTAGTGCCTCAAATCCTGATCCGACCGGGATGTGCACTATGTAATTGGGCTTGTGGCTAGTCCGTCTGTGTTGTAGCTTAGATCTTTGGCATCTTCTTGCCACGGACGAAATGCGATGATCCTTTCCAACTCATGGAAAGGCCTCTATTGAAACGAGTCCAATAGTTTTCGTGTTTGGTTTCTTGGTTTTCTTGATTGCCGCTTTGGGATTTTGATTTGGTGTTGCTTTCGATTTGCTTGGTTTTCGCTGCTGGTTGTATCGTTTGGAGCTTTGATTCTTAGGGAGTTCGGCAAGGAAGGATAGGCAAGAATTCTAATTGGTGCTCGTGCTGTGCAGGTCCGCGTAACTGACATTTGATCGTCGCTAGGCGGGATTCCTTGTTTCAGCTACCTTTTCCTTTAACCAGTGAGTGGTTTGGACCCTTCTTTCCTACTTCTTCACATCTACATCTCTAATGTTTCAAACGTTCACTCGATGATGCCCGGTTGGACGCCTAGGAAATCCTTGCCACAATGCATGCCAGCCACTAAGAAAGGAACATGGGATTTGTAGACTAACTTTACTATATGCTTGCACACCTTATAACTTGAGTTTTTTATAAAGGAAATTGGTTGTTGGTGGCGGCCTAGTGCCTCGGATGGAGTTTGGACCTATGGGATACCAAAATTGGAATACCGCATTGAGAAAATATGAACTGTTGCATGAGATATATATTGCTGCTTTACTTCTTTGTTTATTTCGATGCATTGTATGATAATATAAATTGTTCATGCATTTGCATGGTCTGGGACAACTTGTGCACAAGGTTTGGCATTTCCTCGAAATAGCTTTTCGGGGCACTAGAACCGTATCGATCTGGAAGGAAATATTTAATTCGTGCTTGTCACGATGTATTGTGGGACCTCCAGCAGGGCTTGTTACCCGGGCTGATAGGGCGCGCCGCTAATGCTTGAAATATGTCCCTAAGGTGTCGATCACACCAATGACCGCATAGAATAGAACACATGCTAATTTATTATCTTGTTCAAATGGTAAGTATACTTGTGTTTCGTTGAAGGGAAGGCGTGCATCGGTTGAGTAAGCAACTGATGTGCTGGTTGGATGTTATGTCATTTTTATTCCTATCAAAACATGCAACTGATATGAATTGAATTCACTTGCTTCTTTATAGAAGTTCATCTTAATGCATGCTCGCCCCTAATAAGCTAGTGTCGATTTAGTCGAGTGGGTTCATCCCGCTCACCAGTACAAGTTGAGTACTGACCCACGTTGTGGGCAACTATTTCAGGCACTCAGACGGTACAACACTAGTGGATAAACGATGAGGCGTTAGGAGCACCTCTATTTTGAATATAGTTGGAGTCAGATCATTTTGGAGGCTTGGACTTTCAACCTATACAAGGGCGTAATGTATGAACGACGTGGACAATCTGATGGAGCGCGCCCTGCCTTTTGAGTTATCTTTTGTAATGCAAACCAAGTAGCCGAGAGGCACATCAATGTAAACTCTATGTAAATTACTCTGAATTATCAATGAAAAAGCATGTTTCTTCCTGCACTTGTGTTCAAATCTCTGTGAAGTGTTTTCTAAATTGTATTTCAAAATTGGTTCTTATAACTACAAGTTCTTGCCTTGTGCGAGCGCAACTCCAGGCTCGTACGGCATCACGCCCCAATAGCGAGGACGAATCGGTTCCGGAAAGGATCCAGCGAGGACGATCGACCCCTTTCGGGATCAGGGCATGACATATTGGTATCAGAGCCTCGGCTTTACTTCCATGGGATTTTAAAAGATTATAAAGGAGTTTGATGCGCCTCTCATTGAGTTACGTTCGGCGTCCGCTGCATGAGATGAGTCGCCTATATAATGAGCCCATAGATATAAATCTATCATTTTTGGAGTATTAATAAGCTACTCTCTTTTGTAGCCATGGCTAAGAAGAACACTGTAACTGCCAGCAGTGCTCAACCCATTCAGAGCGATCCAGCAAGCTCTGGAGAATCCGGAGGAGCGGATTCAACCGGTATGGCAGAACGGCTTATGCACCTCATGGAGGCGCAGTAACAACAAGCTGTTACCCAACAGGCTAACATACAAGCACAGTTTGCTTCTCAATAGAAGCAAATGGATACAATGATGCAACTGATTGCATCCCTGGTACCAAGCAACGGGGCAGCCACAGTGACGCCTGTTACGCCGCCGGCCGTGGCGGTAGAAGACGAATCAGAAGAGACTCAGCCTCCAGCAAGGAACTCCTGCCGTGCAACAGAGTTCACTAAAATGCATCCGCCAATATTCAACAAAAGAGCAGAACCGGACGTGGTGATGGGGTGGATTGCTAAGCTGGACAGACTTTTCAACCTGGTTGGCATCAGGGGATCCAGCGAGTGGCCTGTGCATCGGTTCAGCTGGAACTGCGTGCGCATGATTTGTGAGAGGCCACGAAGCAATAGATTTATGATGCCAATCCCAACTGTAAAATTACTTAGGAAATGTTCAAATCTGCATTCATTGAACAATATATTCCCCGAGCAGTGCGGCAACAAAAAGAAGACGACTTTAGCAATCTAGTACAAGGAAGTCTGTCTGTCGATGATTATGATTCAGTATTTGCTAAACTGGCTAAGTTTGCGGGACACTTTCTGCCTAACCAGCAGTCGTGGTGCTATCGTTTTTAGAAAGGTTTGAAAGACGAGTTGCGTAGGGACGTCATCAACAAAAAATGTCAAACATACAGGGAATATTACGAAGCGGCTCTGAACAGCGAGCGAATCTTTGGGCGCCATCCCCCAAAGGTCGAGATGCAAACCCCCCGTACCAACAATAATAAACGTCCTCATGAAATGGGAGGGTCTGGAGCACAAAAGCATTCGCACACGTCTGATAACAGGGGCCAATCCCAAGCACCGAACTGCAGCAGGTGCGGCAAATCAGGGCATCGAGTAAATGAATATCGGGTTACTGGATGTTTTAAATGTGGTCGTCTGGGCCACAAATAATTTAACTGCCGAGAGGGCAAGCCGAATCAGAGCAACGGGAATCAAAACAAGGGGCCTCCAGCAAGTGATGCTAATGTTGTGTCAGTAAATCCATAACGCCAGGGTGCTCAAGGCCGAGTCTATGCACTGACTCGGGATGAGGCATCTGTATCGGATACTGTTGTGACAGGTACTTTACTTTTCAGAGATTTGCCCGCTAGAGTCTTATTCGATTCAGGTGCTACGCAGAGTTTTATATCTGCTAATTTTACTATTGAGCATAAATTAGCTTCTACTGCTTTAAATATGAACCTTTGCTTAAGTACCCCTTCGGGAGTCGATATGCCCGCCCATGCGATCTGTAGGGATGGTTATATCTGCATCGGAGGAAGAAAGCTTTCTTTAGATGTCATTGTACTAGACATCAAGGATTACGATATTATTCTCGGGATGGACTGGTTGGGTGCTTGCCATGCAACAATCGAGTGCGCGGAGAAGCAAGTCATATTCCGTCTACCCGGCGAGGCAGACTTCTACTATTCGTGCAGCGCTGCACCGAAGACGGCAATGGTGATATCAGCAATTTCGGCTAGGCGTATGTTGCATTCAGGCTGTGAAGGGTACTTAGCTTCTGTTCGAGACACCCGACAGGAATGTGCAGATGCAGCTCAGGCTGAAGTCATAGCAGATTTCCTTGACGTGTTCCCCGACGAGCTGCCTGGAATGCCTCCTGATCGTGAGATCGAATTCAGCATTGACACTTTTTTGGATTCGCGACCGATATCAAAGGCACCTTATCGAATGGCCCCAGCAGAGCTGAAAGAACTTAAGGTTCAGTTACAAGATCTTTTAGACCGAGGATACATTCGTCCAAGCGTTTCTCCGTGGGGCGCTCCGGTGTTGTTCGTGAAAAAGAAGGATGGATCCATGCGGCTGTGTATTGACTACCGAGAACTGAATAAGGCGACCGTACGGAATCAGTACCCATTTCCAAGGATAGATGACTTGTTTGATCAGCTACAAGGTACAACAGTTTTCTCTAAAGTTGATCTCAGGTCAGGGTATCACTAGTTGAAAATTAAATCAGAGGATATTCAAAAATCTGCTTTTAGAACCCGTTACGGACACTATGAGTTCCTCGTAATGTCGTTCGGTTTGACGAATGCCCCTGCAGCTTTCATGGATCTGATGAACCGCGTATTTCGGACATTTGTGGATAAGTTTGTGGTCGTCTTCATAGACGACATACTAATCTATTCCAAGAACGAGACGGAGCACAAGGAACACCTGAAGATCGTGCTGTAGACATTATGAGAACATCAGTTGTTCGCTAAGCTCAGCAAGTGTGAGTTTTGGTTGAATAACGTGGCATTCCTTGGTCATGTCATCTCGGCCGAAGGCGTCACCGTAGACCCGAAGAAAATAGAGGCGGTGGTGGACTGGAAACAACCTACATCAGCCAGCGAAGTTTGAAGCCTTCTGGGCCTAGCGGGATACTACCGTAGGTTCGTGAAGGATTTTTCTAAACTGGCGTCGCCTATGACTCGCCTTACTCAGAAAGGGATTGCATACGAATGGGGTGATGACTGCGAAGCCAGCTTTCTGGAACTTAAACGGCGTCTTGTTTCAGCTCCGATTCTTGCATTTCCAGATGGGGTAGAGGAGTTTTAGATATACAACGATGCTTCAGGAATCGGCTTAGGGTGTGTGCTCATGCAGAGGGACAAGTTAATATCGTACGCCTCCAGGCAACTGAAGCCGTACGAGAAAAACTACCCGACGCATGATCTGAAATTGGCGGCAATTGTGTTTGTACTGAAGTTGTGGAGGTATTATCTTTATGGTGTTGCTTGCTAAATCTTTACGGATCACAAGAGCCTCAAGTACCTATTCACCCAGTAGGAATTGAACCTCCGGCAGTGGCGTTGGCTACAACTTATTAAGGACTACGACCTAACGATCGCGTATATACCGGGCAAGGGAAATGTCATTGCTGATGCTCTGGGTCGAAAGTACGTGGGCTCGTTATCTATAGACAACCGTTTACTTTGAGATCTTGAGGCGATAGGCATCGAGTTTCGAGTTCGGCACCAAGGAGTGCAGCTGGCACCACTCCATCTTGAACTGGGTTTGCGTGATAAAATTAAATCAGCTCAGGAGGGCGATCAGTTCCTAGCGAAGATACGCGGATTAATCTCAGCGGGGAAGACGTTTGATTTTGTGGCAGGCGAAGATGGGGCCTTACAGATGAAAGGAAGGCTATGTGTTCCTAGCGACCCAGAACTCCGAAGGGAAATTATGGCGGAAGCACACTACGCGAAGTATTCTTTGCATCCTGGGAGCACTAAGATGTACAAGGACTTGCGCGGGACCTTCTAGTGGCACGGTATGAAGCGGGATAAGGCGACCTTTGTGTCACAGTGCATGGCCTATCAACAGGTGAAAGCTGAACATCAGAGGCCCGGCGGGGAGCTTCAGAACCTCCCTATTCCCGAGTAGAAATGGGACAACATCACTATGGATTTTATTGTGGGATTTCCGAAGACGCCACGTGGCATGATGCGATTTGGGTCATAGTTGATCATTTGACCAAATCAACCCACTTTCTTTCTATAAAAGTTACTTGGAGCGTCGATCGGTTAGCACAAATTTATATAGATGGGATTGTTCGATTACACGGAGTACCAGCCTCAATCGTCTCTGATCATGACGGATATTTCTTATCTCATTTCTGGACTAGCCTACAGTCTACTTTAGGAACCAAGCTACAGTTCAGTATCGCATATCACCCGCAGACTGACGGACAGACAGAAAGTACAAATCAGATACTTGAAGACATGTTACGACTGTGTGCGATCGATTTAAAGACTAGTTGGGACACGCATCTTCCTTTGGCAGAGTTTGCGTACAACAACAGCTACCAATCGAACATCAAGATGGCACCGTATGAAGCACTATATGGGCGTAAGTGTCGATCTCTAATCTGTTGGGACGAAGTCGGCGAGTGGCAGGTACTCGGGCCAGAGCTGGTAGAACAGGCAGTTGAGAAAGTTCTCTTGATTCGGGAAAGACTCCGCACAGCACAGAGCCGACATAAAAGTTATGCTGATGCACATAGAAGGCCTTTGGAGTTCATGGTCGAGGATCATGTCTTCTTGAAAGTGACGCCGATGCGTGGGTGATGTGTTTCGGCGTGAAGGGCAAACTGAGTCCAAGGTTTATTGGCCCCTTTGAGATATTGGAACGGATGGCAGTTGTGGCATACCGGATTGCACTACCTCCCGCCTTGGCTGAAGTGCATGACGTATTCCATATTTCTTAACTTCGGAAGTATGTGCATGACCCTAGTCATGTGGTTAGCTTCGAACAATTGGAATTGCGCAAGGATTTGTCATACTCAGAGGAGTCAGCGCAGATCCTGGATCGTAAGGAAAAAGTACTTCGCAACCGTACGATATCCTTGGTTCGCGTGCTGTGGCGGAACCATACTGTTGGATAATCAACTTGGGAAATGGAATCGGAGATGAAGGAGAAGTATCCTTCATTGTTCATTCAGTCGGAGGTAGGGTCTTGTTCTTAAGTTTCGGGTCGAAACTTTTTCTTAGTGGTATATTATGTAGTGCCTCAAATCCCGATCCGACCGGGATGTGCACTACGTAATTGGGCTTGTGGCTAGTTCGTCTGAGTCATAGCTTAGATCTTCGGCATCTTCTTGCCACGGACGAAATGCGATAATCCTTTCCAACTCATGGAAATGCCTCTATTGAAACGAGTCCATTAGTTTTCGTGTTTGGTTGCTTGGTTTTCTTGATTGCCGCTTTGGGATTTTGATTTGGTGTTGCTTTCGATTTGCTTAGTTTTTGCTATTGGTTTTATCGTTTGGAGCTTTCATTCTTGGGGAGTTCGGTAAGGAAGGATAGGCAAGAATTCTAATTGGTGCTCGTGCTGTGCAGGTCCGCGTAACTGACGTTTGATCGTCGCTAGGCGGGATTCCTTGTTTCAACTACCTTTTCCCTTAACCAGTGAGTAGTTTGGACCCTTCTTTCCTACTTCTTCATGCCCACATCTCTAGTGTTTCAAACGTTCACTCGATGATGCCCGGTTGGACGCCTAGGAAATTCTTGCCACAATGCATGCCAGCCACTAAGAAAGGAACATGGGATTTGTAGACTAATTTTACTATATGCTTGCACACCTTATAACTTGAGTTTTTTATAAAGGGAATTGGTTGTTGGTGGCGGCCTAGTACCTCGGATGGAGTTTGGACCTATGGGATACCAAAATCGGAACACCGCATTGAGAAAATATGAACTGTTGCATGAGATATATATTGCTGCTTTACTTCTTTGTTTATTTTGATGCATTATATAATAATATGAATTTTTCATGTATTTGCATGGTCTGGGACAACTTGTGCACAAGGTTTGGCATTTCCTCGAAACGACTTTCCGGGGCACTGGAACCGTATCGATCCGGAGGGAAATATTTGATTTGTGCTCGTCACGATGCATTGCGGGACCTCCAGCAGGGCTTGCTACCCGGGCTGATAGGGCGTGCCGCTAATGCTTGAAATATGTCCCTAAGGTATCGATCATACCAATAACCGCATAGAATAGAACATATGCTAATTTATTGTCTTGTGCAGATGGTAAGTATACTTGTGTTTCATTGCAGGGAAGGCGTGCATCGGTTGAGTAAGCAACCGATGTGCTGGTTGGATGCTATGTCATTTTCATTCCTATCAAAACATGCAACTGATATGAATTGAATTCACTTGCTTCTTTATAGAAGTTCATCTTAATACATGCTCGCCCCTAATAAGCTAGTGTCGATTTAGTCGAGTGGGTTCATCCCGCTCAACAGTACAAGTTAAGTACTGACCCACGTTGTGGGCAACTATTTCAGGCACTCAGACGGTACAACGCTAGTGGATAGACGAGGAGACGTTAGGAGCACCTCTATTTTGAAGTATAGGTGGAGTCAGATCATTTTGGAGGCTTGGACTTTCAACCTATACAAGGGAGTAATATATGAATGACGTGGACAATCTGATGGAGCGCGCCCTGCCTTTTGAGTTATCTTTTGTAATGCAAATCAAGTAGCCGAGAGGTGCATCAATGTAAACTCTATGTAAATTACTCTCAATTATCAATAAAAAAGCATGTTTCTTCCTGCACTTGTGTTCAAATCTATATGAATGTGTTTTCTAAATTGTGTTTCAAAATGGGTTCCTATAACTGTAAGTTCTTGCATTGTGCGAGCGCAACTCCAGGCTCGTACGGTATCACGCCCCAATAGCGAGGACGAATCGGTTCCGGAAAGGATCTAGCGAGGATGATCGACCCTTTCGGGATCGGGGCGTGACACTTTCTGTTTGGCAAAGCTCTGACCTTGTTTGCCCCCGAATTAGAAAAGTTCAGGGATAATTGGAGCTTTACCTACCGTGGGACGAAGATGTTCGTACCTCCTTTCGAACGTCATATACCTTTATCGGATTTTCACATAGCGATGGGCAGGAGGGCAATGGCTTTGAATTTGATGCCTGAGATGCAAGGGGCTCTTACCGGCAAGATCCGGGCCGAAGGGCATCAAAGCAAGGGGCTTTCTCATGTTACAAGGAGTCGCCCTCTTATTCTTCTATTGGGTTAGCACCCGACGTTGTTAGGAGTGACTTGGGGACAAACCTTGATGTGTATGCCACGAATACCTTCCTTCATATGGTAGAAAAGAAGGGTGCATACCCACCGGGGCAGCTGTGAACCCTTGGTTGGGCCCATTATACTCCTTCTTGGTATCAACAGACCAAGTGGGCGTTGAAGCACTATGAGCAAGAAATCTGTGCCGCTGACATTTCCTTTGCCGTGAGGGGCACTTATTATGTCCTGTTTACGAACCGTTGACTCTTCTTCGCATTGATGGAGATGTATAACTACCACACGGTGACTTTTTTCACCCCTGGCGGGGAGATAGAGTTGGCTTTACACGAGATGCATTCAGTCTCGAGGCTTCCCTGGGGTGAGGTGCCCTATGAGGAATATGCTCTGAGAAATGACAAGCTGAAGGAGTTTGAGAAGGAGAGTCCATGATTTTTGGATGTATATCAAGAATTAATGTGCCTTCATAGCTTCTGCCGGAGAGATTATAAGGAATATAAGGCTTCTAAGGGGCCTATCTCGCATATTACTGTCTGGACGCATCATCTTTTTTCGGAGGCACCTGGGTCAGACGAGATTTATATCTGGGAACCGCGATCCCAAAAGGACGTGGCGGCCAGGATCTAACAGTATCACGGAGAGTCGGTTGAAGGCAAGGAATTAAGTTATTTCCTTACGGACACTCATGAGCTATCCAGCAAAGCATTGCTGGCAGGGTTCAATTGAAAGAATCAGCCACAATCTCATCCTCCCGGATGTACTGCTAGCTTTTGGCCACCCACTTGCGTTACTGCCTGCGATGGTTTGTTGTACATGTCGGGGCCTTCGATAATTTGTTGAAAAGGTAAAATGCCATAAGGGAGTTGGAGAATTCAATAGGGTAGAGTTACCCCATTATTATTTGATGGGTTGGCTTCTATTGCTCCATCGGTCCCTAATGCTTCCTGGTACGCAGAAGGGGATATTAGAGGAAGACACCTTTATCCGACGTTATCAGGTGATGAAGTGGCATCATGAGGAAATACCTTTCTGTAGTAGGGAGCTCGCCCATCTAAATAGATGGACATTTTTTACGACGATTCCAGAATTCACTGAGGAGGAGAGGAGCGTCATCCACCGGGATAGCAATGATGTCGGTCGTCGATTGTCATTGACCCTATATCGCTGGCTTCTCGCCATTCGTCCCTCTTACTTGGTATATCAAAATCGGGTAGAGGTCTTCTTGGAGCCCTATCTTCCCAGTTGTTTCTCTCGTCAATTCGAATATAGCCAACTTCATTGGAGACTCCTAGGGCCTCGCTTGGGACGGTTAATGCTCTTCTCGATGGTGCTCGAGCATGGCTTTATTATACCGCTGTTGGTACAGAGGTAGAGTTCGGGTTTCCTACCGCTAATGTGGCGCTAACCCTAATGTATGCAGCGGGCCTTTTTTACTGCACAGTCAATACACCGTCAACGGACTATATCCCGGATACGGCCTATTTAGCCGGTACCGTCTTTGCGCCCCCGTCGGTGAAAGGTCGACGAACGCCTAAGAAGGGAGAAAGTGTAGCTCGGCCTCTGTTAGTTGACTCGGATCCGGCGTTCAAAGAGGGGACTTCTTCTGACGATCCTCCCGCTCCTAAGCGCAAGTCCACGGTGGCTCGCCACCTTGGTCATCCCAAGAAGGGGCGAGTCGAAGTGGCCCCAGAGGCGGGACCCGTCAGAGAGTCGGACCCTGGCGGAGAGATCTCTGTGAGGGAGGAGGTAGGACCCCTTGCATTGGTGGTATCGGAGGGAGACTCCACTTTGGATGGTATGGCTGTATCCGTAAATTCTTTTAGTTTCATTCTTCTTGGTCCTTCGTATGAATACCTTAGTTTTGGTATTTTTTATGATTTGCAGACACAAGGGAGGAATGGCCGTCCTCGGGTGTCGACGGCCGCTAGGGTCTCTTACCCGAAACTGGAGGAGGGGACGACCTTTCACGATTTTGATGCAGCCCCTGAAGAGCTTGTCCCTGAGGATCCGGGTGATCGTATCCCTGAAGAGTCGTCAACGAAACCCGCCGCTCTCTAAGTCTTGGCATGTAACTTGAGAGTTTTGGAGGTGACTCCAACTGTGGTGGGTTAGCCTTCAATCATGTTATCTTCTCCAGGTACGCTATTTTGCCGTTTTACCAGAGATAAGATTTTTTTAGCTTGAGTTTTCAATTATTCGGGTATCCCTGAGTAGTTGTGATCCTGTAGGCGGTGACTCCCTTCTGTGAACTGCAGACGTAACAGTGAGCAAGTTATAGAGGAAGGAGGGGGCAGTGGACTCAATCGAAAGAGGTCTATGCCTTTTCCCCTTCTGGATAGGAATGAAGAACCCCATGTTGGGTCTATTGTTGAGATAGGTATAGAGGGGGATTCGGCTATCGGGGATGAGGTATCTGCCCCTTCATCTGTTATTATAGGACCGGATGACACCGTCACATCTTTCGACGTCACTCTTACGACGATCAATATTACTCGACTACCTAGTGCCCTGTCGCTTCTTTCAACTGGGATGCAGTTTTCATAAGCCAAAGCATCTCGACATTCCGCGACTGCCTAGTCTCATAACGTATTATTGACTTATTAAATAGGATGTTGGGTTTTTCATACTTTTTAAGAGCGGGACATTAACACCTTCGATTTACTTATATAGATTTATAACCATTTTTGAAATCCGGGACTTTAAAATCGCTTGAAAACTTATATCATATTTTAAAACGATATTTGAAGAGGCCAAGGATGTAAAGTCGTGCTCTGATACCACCTGTCATGCCCCAGTCCGGTAAGGGTCGATCGTCCTCGCTTGGTCCCTACGGAACTGATGTCCTCGCATGGGCGTGATGCCATGCAAGCCTAAGTTGCACTTGCACCAGGCATAATACCTGCACATGACATAAGTTAGACAAAAATATACATATATAGAGGCACCAAAATTAAAATACATAGAACCAAAGTTGAACACATTTGCTAGGAACATAAAATACTTTCTTTATTGAATACTTGAAGATTAGATTATAAAGTACTTGCTTGGCTGATTACAAGCCATAGATGGCTACATCCCTTTTTATAAACCCAAAACTAGCTACAATATTCATACATCATGTCCTTGTATTAGGACCAAAAATTAAAACAACTAGTAGAAGAATAGCTTGCATACAGGAGAGGAAAGCTAAGGAAGCAGCACAAGTACGGTTCCGCTGGATGGATGCGCTAGTACTGGTTCAAAATGCTCGCCAAGTTTTCGCTACCAGAACCTAGAGATTTGTCCACAACCGTGGGTCAATACTGCAATATGTACTGGTGAGCGACCGTGGCCAAACTCACCTTAAAAATCCACACTAAGTATACAAGTGAAGCTATCATTACTATTATGCGATCTTTCTAGTTGTCTAGTTTCTTTTTAACAATTCATGTAAGAAACATAAATGATAGATTGAACCATGCATATAATAATTTTTTACCCATGGTCGAGCGGTTATCCCTGCATCAGACACACAAGTTAGCAATAATTTGCATATATGTGTCTAACTTATAAACCAATCTTGGCATCAAATATTAGGTATGCAAGAAAGTAAACCTGGCATGCGACCTAACTATATGATGGTCCATGGGTTGCCCCATGATTAGCAGCGGCGACTCAAAGTTCATCTCTGCACTAGCGTGTGTGTATGTCAGCAGTTATGACTTAAGGTTCAGCTCTTCACTAACACACACAAATACTAGCAGCTGTGACATCATGGTTTTGCTCGTCACTAATAGTATCATCACCCCACTTGATCACAAGGACCGTACCATAGGGTGAAACAAAAATCTCATCCGGACCGACTGATTCCCAGTGCCTCAGGAACCGTTCGAGAGACAAAGCCTTGTGCAAAAGTTGTTTGAGACCAATGCATGACATAAAACATCTAGCAGATAAGATACTAGAATGTACAGTTCTGAACAACAAGCACACGATTTCCATCTTCTTATTCTTATCCTACTGATCAAGTTCAAAACATAAGGATTTGCTATAGATCAGGTTGCGTGGCATAGGAACGAGGGACATGCAACATAATTAGATAGTGAAGCAAAAATTCTAAACTTTAAGCATGCAGTAAATTTCTTTTAGCTTAACTTATTAGTGAGGTATCATTTGAAATAAGCAATTCAAGTGAACTAGAGATTATTTTATTAGGTGTGCAGACTAAGGATTCATCGAAGGGCCAAATCCACTCACCAAACGAATCAACGAGAGGATGGGGAAGCCTTATGCAATGATCACTCCTTGGTTATGCATCCTAAAATTGCAATAACACTTGGTTAGCATCCTTCGATCTCTTTCTCTTATATTCAAAAAGAATGTGCAAGCGAGGAAAGCGAATCATGAAAACTAAGTCATCCAGCAAAACAACCAACGAAAATTTTTGGACTCATTTTAATAGAAACTGTTCCATCAGTTTGAAGGGTTCATTTCATTTCTTCCATGTTGATTTTGGCAATAAGGTTTTTCCGATACTCGATTCTCAACCGAGTCAAAGTAACAAGTATTCCATAAGTAAACCGCTAGAAGCGGGGCATTACAGATGCTGCCATTACTCGGCTCCAAGGGCGAATAAAGGAGTTGTGCACCGCTGAGGAGTAGCAGTAGTTCGGGTTTTATTTTTTGATACTGCCTTTTGCTCTGTTTTAAAATTTTTGTTTGGGAGATGGAGACTCCCCTTTTGTTCCTTTTTGTCGTTGCTTATTTTGCTTTTGTGGTCAGGACGTGGTCCCTAAATGTAGTTTATTTCTTTTACCTCTATGAAATAAAAGTTTTCTTTTCTGTTGCGATTGTCTTGCTGACTCGATTTGTGTCCTGGGAGAAAAATGACCACTTTTTGCACTTTATGTACTGAGATGTACTTGATGTGTTCACACCGCTGTGTCAGTCCAGGACTCTGAGAGGATAACTTTAAATCTCAATAATCATATCTTGGGTCGTGTAGAGATAAAAAAGTTTTATAGACATCTTACTCAGAGGTAAGGTGGACGTGGTAAGATATGACTCTATGGGGGAATTGGAGAGACATAATTCAAAGAAAATGTGGACTTGAACTAACTTTTTCTCTATTGGGGAAAAGGAAGTGTGGATTTGAATCATTCATTTGCATTGCGGGTATCCCACTGGAGGATTTTTTGGTGGACCTATTATTTGTTGTGCATATTTGAGTGCAAATAATAAGTTCGAGATAAGCCCTACAAGAGGTGATATAGATGTGGCAGTTTTCGTGGACTTAACACTGCTAGTGTACCTTGGTGAGTACGGGTGATAAATTTAGACGACGATCGATATCAGGGGTCTTGTGGACGCGATGATCGATAACCAACCCGAAAGGTTTGTTCAAAGGTGCGAAGGACATGGCGAACCCTACTGAGGAATCTTTTTTGGGTGGACTTATTATTTGTTACGCACGTTGAGTGTAAATAATAAATTCAAAAAATAAACACTATCAGAGGTAATATGGACGTGATAGGTTTTGTGGACCATTATTTTTTTGCGCATGTTAGTACAAGTAATAGGTTCGAGACAAGCCCTGCCAGAGGTAATATAGATATAGCTATTTTTGTGGACTTAGCACCATTGGTGTACCTTGGTGAGTACGGGTGGTAAGTGGAAATAAAAACCGATATCAGAGGTAATATGGACGTGATGATCGATAGCCAAGACCAGGAAGTTTGCTTAGAGGTAATATGGATATGGAAAACTCTTGGGTCATGGACTTATTACCCATGGTGTACCTTAAGTATGGATAATAAGTTGAAATAACTAGCACTATCAGGGGTTATACGAATGTTATAGTAGAAAGTTGAAAAGTAGAACTTTACTCAGAGGTAATGTGGACATGGAAAAGTTCTGCAAATATCGTAATATGGACATGGTAAGATATGATTATGTGGGGATAGTGGAGAGACGTATTTCAGAGGTAATATGAGCATGAACTGACTTTTCTCTACTGGGGAGAAGAAAAGTAGTTCAGAGGTAATGTGGATTTGAACTATCAATTTCTATTGCGAACATTCCGCTGGGGGATTTTTTGTGGACCTATTATTTTTTGTGCACGTTTGAGTACAAATAATAGGTTAACAAACAATCCCTATCAGAGGTAATACTGACATGATAGGTTTTATTGATATTGAGGATATCCCACTAGGGGATTTTGGTGGACCTATTACCCTTTTGCACATTTTAGGGTGCGGGTAATAGATTCGAGACAAATTCTATCAGAGATAACATGGACGTAATAGGTTTTGTGGACCCATTACTTTTTTGTGCATGTTATGCAAGTAATAGGTTCGATACAAGCCATGCCAGAGGTAATATAGACGTGGCCATTTTTTTGGACTTAACACCGCTGGGTACCTTGGTGAGTACATGTGGTAAGTGAAAATGGCAACCGATATCAGAGGTAATTTGGACATGATGATTAATAGCCAAGACCTGGGATGTTTGCTCAGAGGTACTATGGACATGGCAAACTCAGCCGGAAAGAAATATTATGACAGCAGTTCAGAGGTAATATGGATGTGAACCGATGTCCAAAAAACTCGTGGAGGAGTGATTTGCTGAGTGTGGTCTATCTGAAAATTAGGATAGACCTGAGGATTTCTTCGCTGGGAAGATTGATGGGACGACAGCTCAGAGGTATTGTGAATAAGGCTAGCATCTATCGAGGTTGGTTTTTTAGTGGTCACTGCGGGAGTGTGTGAGTGGACCTGAGGACTGCTCCACTGGGGAGACTTTGGGGACTTCATCATCATTGCGTATCTAGGGTTCCAGGATACAGATGATGGGTTTTACGAGAATTTGTAAAGAATGAGAGAATGCTGCACATGGACATTTATTGGGGATGAAGAACCAAGAGTTGATTTATACAACTGGGTTATCCTACCGGGGATGAGCGGAGTACAAGTCTAGTTTAAACATAGTACTTTTTAGAAACTTGTCGCTGATAGGAATCATGAGTAAGTCACCACTGGGTTTCCCTAGCTGGTATGTGCTGTTGGGAAACACAATTTCCACAATGAACAGGCCCTTCCCTTTAGGTTAGAATTTGTCAGCCGTCTTGTGAGTCGTGGCGCATACAAGCATCTCCATATCTAGCCCTCTGCGAGTGCTGTTGTAATAACTGTCAGATTATAAAGGAGTATGTCGTACTTTGCCGAAGTTTAGACCTTCAGCTTTTTGGAGGCCGTATCCCATATTCGATATAAGATGGAGTAATTGTTGGCTATAATGATGTAACTGGGTCAGCTCATCATTTGTTGCATTAAATACTGTTGATAACTCAGCCTGTGCCAAATAACGAGCTTTGTGCACAGGAACACTACCGTGTATACTTGAGGGAATTGGCTGAGTTATGCACATAGGATCACTACCGCGTCTGCACGAATGTCTACCACGTTGAGGACCACCGCTTGCTGTCCATTTTTGTACATCGCACAGAGGAACACTGTCGGATGCCCATAAGGATTTGTTACGATGAGAAGTACTAAGGACTTTCTTGGATGCGTACAATAGAACGCCGCCTATCATACTCCATTGCTGATGAGTCATGCGAGACTTAGATTTTGAGCACAAAGAGACTTGTTGAGCTGCTTTGAGCATCCAAAGTCTACAATTGGTGCTTTCTAAGGCAAGGATCCTGCGGCCCGACCTGAATTGCTTCCTTTTTGACCTAGTCGTTGAAGGCGCTATTTACTGTGCTAGTTTTTGAGCAATGACCTTACCTCTTGGAGGTTGACGACATCCCTGGTTGCTTGGGCTTTTGTCACTGGAAAATCACCTAATTGGCAGGATACTATGTTCACTATGGCTGTCCTATCCTCGAAGTCGAGGGTGAGATCGTTGGCATCGATCAGTTATTGAATACATATCTTTAACACAGAGTAATCTCTGGTTGGATGATGAATGTATCGATAAAAGAGGCAATATTTTGGGTCATCGACCTTGTCAGCCTCCTCAGGGCATCTGATGTTGGGTAGCCGAAGTTTGTTTTTCTTTATCAGTATAATAATGATTTTAATTATGTCGTCGTCATTGAAGGAGAAAGTCCTATTTGGCTTTGGGCTTCCGATACCTAAGTTGTACGATCCTCCGGGGAGACCAGTAATTTTGCATCATTTTTGGACTCTTAGGAAATTCTACCCCTAACTTTGGGCGCTGCTCTGTCTTATCGTCGGAGACTACCCCTATACATGTCATTGTCTAGTTCTTGGGAATCATTATCCTTACCGCATGACGGGTTAGCATGGATCACCATGAGATTGCAACCCCCAACTTGCAGAGTTACTGCGGGCCCTGAAGGTGGCAGGACCATGTTTGCTTTGATCTCCAGTATTGCCTGCGCCAGTGCCTGCATTATGGCACTCATGGTGTTAATCATCACCTCAAAAGCATCGAGTCATTGGTGATCGCTGAGCCCTTCCTCCTTTGGTTCCTGAGTCACACTATCCTTAGGGAAGACGAGCATCATTGCATCATCTTCAGACTCAAAGGAGATACTACCCCCAGCTTTAGATGATGCTCTGACAATTCGAGGGTGACTTCCCCCCGGCCTGTCATGGTCTGTTCCTTAGGAGTTGCAGTCTTTATGGGAGGTAGGCATTATCTCATCATCTTCAGACTCAAAGGAAATGCTACCCCCAGCTCTAGATGATGTACTAACCCTAGGCACATTGTCGTCAGCTTTCTCGGAATCGTTGTCATCAGAGAAATTTGAAAGTGCTATATCTTCTTCAGACTCGGAAGGAATGTTACCCCCAGCTTTGGAAGGTGCATTTTCTTGATGAGGGTGATTACCCCAGAGAACTCGACATCTGTCCCTTGAGATTCACTATCTTTACGTAATGCTGGGTTATTGCGTATGTCCAGGGGGACACTACCCCTGGCTTGGGCCACCCCTAGGGGTTCTGAGGAAGAACTATCCCCAGGGGATGACGGCTTCTTCCTTGAGCGAGTGCCATGGAAGACTCCTTCTGCATATGTCATTGTCAGTCCTCCGGGTAGTTGCCTTCGCGATACAGTGGTAGAGAGCACCAGACTGGAGGTATTTAACTTCTTTCTTCCCTTGGTTGTAAGAAGCTTTCCAGTTGAGCAGAATGAGGTGAAGGGCAACTCCTCCTCTTCTGAAACTTGCACCTGATCTCCGGGTTGCCGTCGGATAGGTACTTTCTGGTATAGTCGCTGAAAGGCCGACTGCCTGTTTGTGAGTACTGCTGCTTTATTACAGCAACAGTCGATGATAATGTTGGTTCAGCAGTGCCTGGAAGGGGGCACGTCACACGCCGTAGTGGTTTTCCTCGCTTTGCATTTGTGAGTGATTACTTCACGCAAATCATGCGAAGGGTGTTTCACCATTGCATCCTCTTTGCGAGTCCGGGTATCCCGGGCACGCGGATGTGCAGGCGATGCATTTGCTCCCGGACCTGGGGTTCGTATACGAACTTGCCCCGAGGTACTGGTGGAAGACTTTTGGAAAGAACCATGTCCGCTGGTCCCTGTGGGCTGGACGCATGGGTCAGTTTTATATAACTTTCCGTCAGAGGCACGCATAATAGTTAGTGATGCATGTTGGTGGTCAATCGTATGAGAAGTTGCTTGAGCTCGACGAGCTCGCACTGTCCTAGACATCTTCAATTTAGCACTCGCAGGCACGTAGTAAGAAGAGTCCAGATTTGGATTTTTGCCACTCTCAATAGGTCGCATAGGATCTGCGCCGCGTGAGATACGGTCGAAAATAGAAGTTCTGTTGCTGTCAGAGCCACATGCGACTGTCTGCCTGCGGCTATGAGTTAATATTGTATGGCCAATCTTATGCGGCCTGTGAGTAGATGACGCATGGACAGTATTATGCAGCCTCCTTCTTGGACGCATAGGGCCTTCCCCAACCTCAAAATATCAGGCATCGTAGTATTTTCTTTGCCAGATTTCAAATGATGAGTAGTTCCTACGTTAACTGAAGATGCCGCATAGACGTGGACTTCCTCGGCAATAGATTGAGAGGCGAAGATCGCCTCCTCCGTAATTGGGAGAGGCACAGTAGCCATTGCTACCCACGTTCTGCGGGTCTTCTCGGGCTTGTCTTGCCTTTCCGAAGGATTCGCACTTCCTTCAGAGAGCATTTTTCTCAAACGCTTACTGGTCAAAGCGAACTACCAACATCTTTTCGTTGGGCCAAGTTTGGCCGTATCGAAATGCGTCACCAATTTCTCAACAGAGGAGAATTTGGTCCCCAGCAGAGTCGCCATCGTGTTTGCCATTTAAATCAAAGGGAAGAACTAAGAGAACTTGACTTGATTAACAAACTAGAGAGTACAGAGAATAGTCCTAAGAGACAATCTAAGTATAAATTTGTTTTGATCTGGGGGGGTGACGATAGAGGGTTATGAGTGTAGAAACTCTCTTTACTCCTTGGATGATCCGGATGCAGAAGCTTCTCTCTTTTATTTTAGTATGAATCTGCAGATAGCCAGCCTTTTTGTATGGGTATGGTACCTTGCTATTTATAGCCACCCTGTGGACGTGCTATGGGTGCCGCATATCCTCGTGCTTAGCAGCCGCATGGGGGTCCTTCAGCAGAATACGGCCGTAAAGGTAGCTGCATGGTGTGGGCAAGCCGCCATGTGGGTTTCGTTATAATTTTCTATTTGAAGAGATATCGGGGTTGTTGTGTCCTTAACTCAATCAATTAGACACTTGGTCAACACTAACTATGCGAGAAATCGTCTTCGGTTGTAACAGAAAATCTTGTGAGTCGAGAGACGCATACTGTCATAGTCGTATAGAAGCTCTCATTAGGAATGGTCGGAATGACCCTCTAAACGTATGTGGACGAGGCCGCATGGATCTTGAAGTCGTATGCGTCCTCTTGTTTGGCCTTTATAAACCCCCTAGTTTTTAGATTTAATTTTAAATTTATTTAATATTAGTATTATGTAATTACTGAGGTAAAGGAAGAATTTTCTGTATTTTTAGCTAATTAAAATAATATAATATTCATGGATAAATATTTATGTGTATGTAATTGATTAGAAATATTGCACAGAAATTATATTTTTGGGTGAACAAATATTATTAGAGTATTACAGAATTTTTCTAGAATTATTTGGGGTTCCAACCTACTTTTAAAAGCTACAAATATATATATGGTTATTAATAATAATAATGTTTATTAAATACAAACCCAAACCAACTTGGATCCTAAACCCGAACCCGAACCCTAAACCCGGCTACCTAAACCCGACTTAGACCCACACCCCGACCCGTTCACCTTACGAAATACCCCTAGCTACAGTAACTGACCCTCTTCGATTCCTCTCCCAGAATCGCACCCGACTCCTCCTTTCAACTTCCCAAAACCCCCCTTCACACTATATAATCTCGCCACAAACAGAGACTAGACCACCAACAATCTCCCCTACCGTCCAGACGACCACCGCTGACCGCCGTTGACCGCCGACGATCGCCGCAGGCCGCTGTGCAGACCCGCCAAAAATCTCGAGCAATATAGCGATACAAGGTACCCTTCTTCCCATCTCTGTATCTCCCTACATAGTAAACCTAATATCGAACCGTCGAATCCTATGTGAAGACCACATGACCCCCATGAACCCTGTATAATTAGTTTAACTTATCTTGTCCTATGGTGATCGCAAATCGCGACACAAAACAAAAAAAATGATCGAGTTTTTAGACCAGAAACTGTTCCAACCTTCCATGTTCGTGTCTAATTTTCTTTCAACCTAGTTAATATTTTAAAATTATACTTAAACAGTAATTTAGACAACATAACCGAGTTTTAAGCTCTTCAATTAGATTATTTTATTGTTGATTTATCTGCAGATTATTCAGCGTTAAAATCTGTCAAAAACTTGATTTCCTAAACCCTAATTTTCTTGATATGGGGTACGTCCTGCCAAATGAAGCAACTTCATCATATGCAAATTATACCAAAAGGCACGTATCGACAACGCGGACGTGTGAGATTTTGCGGAAGTTGATTTGGATATGCGTGCACACCAAAATCAACACGTATCCGTCAAAAAATACCAAATCGGTCTGTTCTGACACTTATCATAACTTTGTGTGTGCATGTCATTTCGTAACAAAACTTACAACATCGGATTCACAGTGTTACGCTGGTCCTGTGACCCAAGTTTGGTTCGATTCTGAGAACGTTGACGAAACACCAATTTAAAGGCCCCACGGTTCCACTTGACGGACGATTTCGTGACCAGCTCATCGAAATCCAGTTCTGAATGTTCTGTTAGATTTGTATCATCGTTTTGGACTCGTAGACACTAAGTTTGACAAAATTGGAGAACTTTATCTTTGGCATATTTTTTGGTGCGAAGTGGGCCACATGTGGACCCTACTTTGACCAGAAACTGTCAATTCTGCCCATGTATCCAAATTGGACTTATGGGTAGTTAATCCTAGCTGTTTCAAGTATTCTGAGAACAATAGTGATGTTTGTTTCAATATCCGGAGGCGTACTTGAAGATTCCACTTTTATAGGAGCAATTGACGGAGTTCAGAACCCAGACAAGTGTACCTTGCCAACTTACAGTAAATCCTGTGATATTATCGACTTATGTTTCTTTTTATATATTCTTATGATGTACATGTTAAACCTAGGACCGTGAGATATTGCTTAGCGTCCAAACAAGATTCGGATGTCGACGCCGTACGTGGAGTCGTGTAACGTCACTTAGAGAGTTGATTCCATGATCCTATACTTTTGCGTGCTTTCTTTACCAAGTACGTCATACCGTAGGACACTTGACACTATTTCATATGACAGAATCTTTCTGGAGTTATTCATGGTGATTCTGTATAGGCTTAGAGGAATCGTGATTTGAGACTTGCATATATATAGATATCATTATGACTCGTTGTACTAGCTAGAGGTCATGATCTTGCGTGTTATGGACATGAGATTATTATGGACATGAGATGTGAGATTATATTGGGTGAGAAGAGACACACAGGCTACAGGCTGATTATTTATATATATACTATACTGCTGGAGGTGTTTTAGACTCTATATCAGAGCCTGGCACATTTACTACATGATACTACTTGCTGCTATGGGCTCCCCGACACAGAGCCTGTAGAGGTCCCAGCCTGAGTACTAGTGATGCTCTCATTTTGTATTTCACTTAGTTAGTTACATAGCTTGCCCTGAGGATCTATTTTTATTTACTATATTTTATTTGGCTTGAGTATTTATTGTACCTTGCTATGTCCCATGAGGACCTGGATCCGGATTATATCTCCAGGTACAACAAAGGAGGATTACCCCCAGGTTTATGGGACAGGAGCTGACGCTGGAGCAGTACTGGCACTAGAGGACGAGGTTATGCCAGAGGATTTCTTCTGAGTATTCAGTTACTTACTCAGTTATCTATGCTTATTATTATTTCATATCTGGACTTGACTTTTGGACATATGTATTGATGTTATTCACTTTCTTTTATTGTGTCGGGTTGTTCCCCGAGATACTACTTATGTGGACTTGTTGATGGACTATTTTCTTTATCGATTATCGTGACTGGTCTATCATATTGAATTATGTTTACTTTCTGTGGATGAGACTAGAATTATACTGTGATAGATGGGACAGGCTTGTATTTATATTTTTTACAGCTTAAGTGCACTCTAACGGGTCCATTAAATTGGGTTTGCCTATTGGAGTTGTGTTGCTGGTGTCACGACCTGCACCCTAGATTTGGGCATGAATCATGGGTATGTCCAGCCTACATCACAGTATCGGTGGTAGAACGTTGTATAATAAGACACAAATATAATCTACAACTCACAACATATATACATCTCCACACTATACTCAATCACGGGCACTAGTTTAAATGAATACACCAAGATAATAATAAAATAATAGTCTTGATGCGGGTTCAAGGAATCTTCCCAAAAACTAAATATCCAAGGTACAATATTCAAAATACTTTAGAAAAACTGCCGGAGAACAATCTGGTCCAAAATAACTAACAAAATCCACTACTACTAAACTACTCCATTTCAGACGGTATCTGAGCTGCTAAATCTCCCTGATCCTCCGAAAGGGCAAGATCAGGCTCTATTATATCACTAGCATATGGTCCATAATGTGTAGGGATTGTATCCTTATTTTAGTCACCTAAAATATGGTTATCCAGTCAGGAAGGGAACGTGTACATCACAGTGAAAATAGTTCCAACACATGGTAGAAGCTATAAGACAATAAATAGTAACGAATATATGATAGCAATAAAACTAAATTATAATAAGGCAACTAGAATAAATAAATGTTAAAGTTTCGTTATGGTAATATATCGTACAATATCTCCAAGCAACAAAGAAAATAACTGTAATGTATGAAAGAACATATAGGAACAACTACTCTATGTGATTTGAAATACCTTGTTGACATATGAACGGCTAAGAAATTTTTTTTGGCAAACCACACGTGTCGTGCATGGCTGCTATTATTCCAGTAAGACCATAGGATATAAAGGGTAGTTCACACGTCCACTAAGTATTTCTCCTCCCCACGAGTACAACATGGATTTTGAATCAGTCACGAAGAAATAACAATAATCCAGAATAGTCACGTATCTCATAATAAGAATCCATTATACTAATTCGTGTAGCAAGTGTCAAAAATCAAATAATCAATACTAAGCATACATTATAGAGACTATCAAGCACTAAAAGTAATCACAGAAATGTACTCGCCTGTGGTCCTTAGCTGGTATGAGTCAGAATCCAAGTCACGGTCCAAATAGCCTATGTATTACTATTTATCGTGTCAAACGATAAGTTATTTTAATTTATTTAATTCTAGAATAATTATTCAAAAATCCTATTTTAATCTTATTATTCTGATTTTTAGGTTAATTCCTACATTTTGTCCAAAGAAACTAAATATTATCAAGTCGAGACTCATGGCACGCAAATCGAGGTAATCTGTTGACCGAAAAGTCAATCGATACAAACTCAACTTTCATGGATGGTTTTCTATATATTTTAGCATCACAAATATGCTAGAACTTATGGATCATCTTGATTCAAGTTCATTTGGAAATTATTGCACATACAAAATTGTATGGTGCAACGGTGGTTGATTGCTAACCTAGAAGTTCTACAGAATTAACAGCATAGAAATATTTTAAATTAAATTTTGGGAAAAACATATGTCAATTATCTCAATATTAGCCTTCCGAAACTTTAAACGGTTTATGATTCTGATTCTGGTTCTCCCGAAATCGCAAAAATACCAAAATGCATCTATTTTTGGACATGCTGTGCTCTACAAATTTTCCAGAATTTAATATTCAGAATTTCTTGAAATAATTTATATATTCAGAAAACTAACCACAATATGGTTCTATTTCAAGAAACTGGGCCACGTTTGGAGTCCGGAGCTATGAGTAATGGCTTCTTGAAGATGAAGGAAACCCTAGATGACAATTCCCCAAAATAGGCTAAAAGAAAACCATAGAAATTATAAACTAAATACTATATATATATATATATATATATATATATATATATATATATGAGAGAGAGAGAGCAGCCATGGCTCGAAGTGTGCCACATGGCAGCCATTCGTTGCTGCACGTTCGGATCGAAAGGCCAGGGTTCAACCCGGCTTGGCTCGGCTGAGTCCGAGTCTGATTAGGACTCGGCTCGGCTAGAGGTCGGCTCGGTGACCCAATTCGACTCACCCTCGCCCTCTCTCACTGCCCGCTGGGCCCCGCTGTCTGGGCCACGTTGGCTGACACGCGGGCCAGGTTGGCTGCTGACTGGGTGGGTTAGTTTTATTAGTTTTTTTTGAAAATTAGTTTTTAATTCAGTTTTTCATAATTAACTCAAAATAAATGCTAAAAATAATCAAAAAAAATTCAGAAAATTCTAAAAAATATATTTGATTATTTAGAACCTATAATAAAAGTTTGGGATATTTTTAATTATATTTGACCCTAAAATAAATTCTTGAAAGTCCTAGGAAATTAGTGTTACTAGTTTTTAATTAACTAAAAATTGTGAAAAAATCCCAATAGCCCCAAATTAACCTAATAACAACATTTAAGCTAGAATTTCAGGATACAGAGGTTACAAGTCTACCCTCCTAAAAAAATTTATCCTCAAAATTAATACAAGAAGAAAATTACCTCATGGTACAAAAAGATAAGGGTAACGATCTCGCATCTCCTCTTCCCGCTCCCAAGTGGATTCACCGGAAGAATGATGCCTCCAAGCGACGCGAACCAAGAAAATTACTTGGTTACGAAGCACTTTTTCTCTGCGGTCTAGGATCTCCACAGGCTGTTCTGGATAACGGAGGCTTGGTCCAACCTCAAGCTCTGAATGATCTAATACATGGCTAGGATCTGCCATGTATCGCCTCAGCTGGGACACATGGAACACGTTGTGTACTCCTTCTAATGTAGGTGGTAAGGCTAGTCGATAAGCTGCTACCCGACCTTCTCCAGAACATTGAAAGGTCCGATGAATCTTGGACTAAGCTTTCTACCTCCACCGAAACGAATCGTTCTACGTATCGGAGAGATCCTCAAGAACACTAAGTCGCCAACCTATGCCAAAACAGAAACTTAACGTATAATCTAAGAACATAATAGATATTTAAATAAATGAATTGATACCTCAAACTCTAGCGGTCTCCTGTGGCTATTGGTCCACTGCTTCTGTCTATCCTGAGCCACACGAAGTCTCTCTCTAATCTGGTTCACTTTTTCTGCAGCATCAACTACCATCTCTAGTCCCAAAAGTACTCTCTCTCCTATGTCATCCCAAGATAATGGAGTTCGGCATATCCTATCATACAAAGCCTCGAAAGGAGACATCTCGATACTGGCCTGATAGCTATTATTGTATAAAAACTCTACCAGGTGAAGATGATCCTCCCACGAGCTACCAAAATCTAGTACACATGTCCGAAGCATGTCCTCGAGCGTCTAAATAGTCCTTTCTGATAGTCCATCCATCCGAGGGTGGTAAGCTGTGCTAAATTTTGATTTGGGTACCCAAGCTAGCTTGCAAACTCCTCCAAAAGTGGGATATAAATCTACTATCCTGATCGGATATGATGCTTACTGGAACTCCATGCAGCCTGACTATCTGTCTCACATATAAATCGACGAGCTTCTCCGTGGTTAATCCCACTTTGAAAGGCAAAAAGTGGACTGATATGGTCAGCCTGTCAACAATGACCCAAATAGCGTCATTTCCTCCTGGAGTGCGTGGAAGTCTGAAAATAAAATCCATCGTGATATGCTCTCATTTCCACTCAGGAATTGGTAGGGGCTGTAGCAATCCTCCTGGTCTCTGTAATGCCCCGCTCCGCGTCGGCGTTATGTATCAAGGTGAGTGGGCAGAACTTCGTTCTCTGATTCTTGCACGCCTTAATAATAACCTGAGTTTTTGCTTGCAATATTTTCATAAGAGAATGATAGAACCTGCCTTGCATGTTAATGAACGAACTCATCTAGCTTGTCTTTGAAACAAAGTCTGCTAAACGAGAATCCTGAAACGCTTGCTTAGAATGCATGAACATGTTCACTATCGTCTATGCTTTGAGAGAACCATATTGTGCCTGGACATGTTCAAGTGATAAGTCGGATTACCCCACAACAACGATTATATTCTGATGGTTCGTCTCGTCTGCATACTAGAGTTTATTTGATAGTGTTCCATGCATTCGCATGCGGTCGAACAATGGCTATTGGTGAAAAGCTGAACTGCATGTGTCACGGCTGCTACAGAGATAGTAGAAAGCAACCATGAGTCACAGCTGCCTCTAGCATCAGATAAAGAGTCATTGGTATGCTGTACAACCAGCTGCCGATCCTGAGTTACTCGAGGACCGCCCTGCATATAGCTAAGTCATTGTGTTGGCTTGGATAAATGACTGCCCCTAAGATTGTGCATCATGTGTCTAGCTTTGCATCTGACCCTGGAGTCGCACGAGACATGCTGCGCACACCCTGGAACATGAACGATTGCTTGCTTGCATATTCAATATGAAACTCTGTTTCCAAACATGTTTCCAAACAATGTAATATGACTCTGCTAGACAACTGCATGAAACGAACCTAGGTAAAACTAGAAAGATTACTAGTAATGTAATATTTTATAACATGATTACTTAGTGTTGGTTTGAGTGAATGCTTGTTTCTGTTCAGTTGATTTATCTCAACAGTATTTGTATAAAGTGCTGACCCACCAACAGTTTACTTGCTTGCAGGTACTGGATCGTCCGAGGGAGCGATAGGCGTGCCACAGTCCCTAAGACCCAAAATCCTGGTTTCGATTGTTGCCCCGAGAATGCTATCGTATAAGGGTGCATAATATATGGAACGAACGTGTGCCTTTGCTAAAGGAAACCCAAGTTGCCTCGATTGTCCCGAACACTCAGTTGGCTAAATGCATTGCATTGCAACAAGTCCCTTTCTGCTGCTTACTCGATTGATGCGATAATAGCCAACTATCAACTTAAATGATTGGCCTTGTACGGGCGCAACCCCAGGCCTGTACGGCATCACGTCCCCCAAAAGCTCGAATGGGCCATTCGCTTAGCTCCCTTCCTTCCTCGCACCCGCGGGACGGGCACGGTGATTCGCGTCCGGCGCACCGAGGCACAGTGATTCGTACTCGGTTCGTTAATTTTGGCCATACGGGGCAGGACAGGACGGAGCGGCGGCCCGGGCGGGACCGGGGCACGACAGAATGGTATCAGAGCGGAATCGATCCTCTGGCCCAAAACCGTTGCTATGACTCTGAGTCGATATGGTATTACAATAGAGCGTTACATACAATAAGTCCATAGATATTCTCAAAGTGCAAATGTTTTCTGAACTTGAATTGCTTGATTGTTTCGATTGAGTACGGCAAAGGACGGCACTATCGCTGCTCGGAATATCGAGAAGTTTATCCTTGAAGTTTTGAGGACGAAACTTTTTGTTGGTTGGTAAGTATGTAACGTCCCGCTCCGCGTCGGTGTTATGTATCAAGGTAAGTGGGCAGAACTTCGTTCTCTGATTCTTGCACGCCTTAATAATAACCTGAGTTTTTGCTTACAATATTTTCATAAGAGAATGATAGAACCTGCCTTGCATGTTAATGAACGAACTCATCTAGCTTGTCTTTGAAACAAAGTCTGCTAAACGAGAATCCTGAAACGCTTGCTTAGAATGCATGAACATGTTCACTATCGTCTATGCTTTGAGAGAACCATATTGTGCCTGGACATGTTCAAGTGATAAGTCGGATTACCCCGCAACAACGATTGTATTCTGATGGTTCGTCTCGTCTGCATACTAGAGTTTATTTGATAGTGTTCCATGCATTCGCATGCGGTCGAACAATGGCTATTGGTGGAAAGCTGAACTGCATGTGTCACGGCTGCTACAGAGATAGTGGAAAGCAACCATGAGTCACAGCTGCCTCTAGCATCAGATAAAGAGTCATTGGTATGCTGTACAACCAGCTGCCGATCCTGAGTTACTCGAGGACCGCCCTGCATATAGCTAAGTCATTGTGTTGGCTTGGATAGATGACTGCCCCTAAGATTGTGCATCGTGTGTCTAGCTTTGCATCTGACCCTGGAGTCGCACGAGACACACTGCGCACACCCTGGAACATGAACGATTGCTTGCTTGCATATTCAATATGAAACTCTATTTCTAAACATGTTTCCAAACAATGTTATATGACTCTGCTAGACAACTGCATGAAATAAACCTAGGTAAAACTAGAAAGATCACTAGTAATATAATATTTTATAACATGATTACTTAGTGTTGGTTTGAGTGAATGCTTGTTTTTGTTCAGTTGATTTATCTCACCAGTACTTGTATAAAGTGCTGACCCACCAACAGTTTACTTGCTTGCAGGTACTGGATCGTCCGAGGGAGCGATAGGCATGCCACAGTCCCTAAGACCCGGAATCCTGGTTTCGATTGTTGCCCTGAGAATGCTATCATATAACGGGGCATAATGTATGGAACAAACGTGTGCCTTTGCTAAAGGAAATCCAAGTTGCCTCGATTGTCCCGAACACTCAGTTGGCTAAATGCATTATATTACAACAAGTCCCTTTCCGCTGCTTACTCGATTGATGCGATGATAGCCAACTATCAACTTAAACGATTGGCCTTGTACGGGCGCAACCCCAGGCCCGTGCGACATCACGTCCCCCGAAAGCTCGAACGGGCCATTCGCTTAGCTCCCTTCCTTCCTCGCACCCGGGGGACGGGCACGGTGATTCGCTTTTGGCACGCCGAGGCACGGTGATTCGTGCCCGGTTCGTTAATTCCGGCCATACGGGGCGGGGCAGGACGGAGCGGCGGCCCGGGCGGGACCGGATACGACAGTCTCTGCCTCTCGGCTTTGACCTGCTGGCACACTAGACATCTGGAGACAAAATATGCTACCTCTCACTTTATCTCATACCACCACACGTGTTCCCTCTGGTCCTTATACATCTTGTTAGCTCCCGGATATATAGAATACTAGGAACGATGAGCCTCCTACATGATCTCTTCCCGCAGGTCTCTACTAGGAACACATAACCTAGTCCAGTGCCTTAGTGAACCATCCTCAAAAATAGAGAAGTCATCCATCAATCTTGCCTGTACTTGAGCTCTGAGGTTTGGCAGACCCTCATCCTGGTACTATATCCTTCGGATCTTCTCCATCAACCCTGACTGAATCTACATGCCTATCATCTGCGTCTCCACCCCTGAAATAATAACCTCGATGCCCAGGCTATCCAAGTCTACTAATAAGCTGCAATCCATTGTCAAGTACATTGCTACTGAATACCTGCTTAAGGCATCAACAACCACGTTATTCTTTCCTGGATGATACTGTAGTGAGATAGCAAAATCCTTCATCAGTTCTAACCACCTGCGCTGCCTCATATTTAGCTCTTTCTGCGTAAAGATGTACTTCAAGCTCTTGTGGTCAGTGTATATTTTTACACGCTCTCCGTAAAGATAATGTCTCTACAGCTTTAGAGCAAAAATTATCGCTACTAATTCCAAGTCATCAGTGGGATAGTTTCTCTCATGTAGCCGCAACTGTCTAGAAGCATATGCCACCACCTTCTTGTTCTTCTCTAGAACACATCCCAAGTCTTTTCCCGAAGCATTGCTATAAATGACAAATCCACTCGTCCCTGATAGTACCGTCAAAATAAGCGTTGAATTCTATTTTTCTGGACTGGAAAAGGAGTCGGATTGGTGGAGGTCGTGAGGCGACCGAAGGGTCGTGCTAGGAGGCTGTGGTCAATCTATTCTTTAGCTCATTAAATGCAGCCTGATATTCTTCGGTCCATACGAACTGCACATCCTTTCGAGTGAGTCTAGTCAACGGCTCTGCGATCTGAGAAAAATCCTTTACAAATTTTTTGTAATATTCGGCCAATCCTAAGAAGCTTCTGATCTCTGCAATAGAACTCGGAGTGGTCCAAGACTCTACAGCAATAATCTTCTTTGGATCCACCAAAATTTTGTCTCCAGTCACCACATGCCCAAGGAACTCTACCTTATCTAGGAAGAACTCATATTTTGAGAGTTTTTCATAGAGATTCTCCTTCCGAAGGGTCTCTAGCATAATCCTTAGATGCTTCTCGTACTCTTCCGGTGTCTTCTAATAGACAAGGATATCATCTATGAATACTACTACGAACTTGTCAAGGTATTGGTGGAACACCTTGTTCATCAAGTTCATGAAGACTGTCGGAACATTAGTCAACCAAAATGGCATCACCGTAAACTCATATTGGTCATATCTTGTCTGAAATACAGTTTTTAGAATATCTTTCTTCTTCACCTTTAACTGATGATAGCTAGACCTCAAATCAATCTTCAAAAATACTCTCACACCGCTCAATTGATCAAAAAGATCGTCAATTCTTGGTAGCAGGTATTTGTTCTTGATGGTGAGGTTGTTCAGAGCCCTATAATCAATGCACATTCGTACCGACCCATCTTTCTTTGGTACAAATAAGACCGGGTTCCCCAAGGCGAGGAACTCGATCTATTAAAACCCTTATCTAGCAAATCATCAACCTGCTTCTTTAATTCTGCCAGCTCACTATTGTTGATCCTGTAGACTTGCTGCGACACCGGCTCTGCCCCAGGCACTAAGTCTATAGAAAATTCAAGATCTATGTCCGGTGGCAATCCTGGTAGCTCCTCAGAAAATACGTCTAGAAATTCTGTAATAATAGGGTATGGCAAGTCCTTCTCTCCTAGCATAGCTCCACAAATAATTCTATCACTATGCTCAACTCCTCCTCTAACAAACTCAAATTTTGGCTCTCCTGGAGGGCAAAATAGGACACGTTCTCTACGACAGTCTATGCTAGCATAGTGCATACTCAACCAATCTATTACAAGGACAATGTCAAAACTCAAAAGTGATATTACAAGTAAACTAGCATCCAAATTATGGCCTCCTAAGGTAACACGACGCCCCTTGTAAGTATCACCGACTAGGATAGTGCCTCCACCAGTCGTGATCTTACAACTACTATTCAAGGGTTCTGTTACTAAACTATGATTAAGCACAAAGGATACAAAAATGAAGCTATGTGATGCACCTGAATCAAAAAGGAAAATACAGGAATAGAATCGAGAAGAATAGAACCTGCTATCACATCACTAGTCGGCTCAGCCTCCTCTACGGTCATGGCAAAAGCTCTGCCCTGTGGAGGTACTCCCATTTGCTGGTGCTAGGCAAACTGCTATTGTTGCGTAGGAAGTGGGGGTCCTCTTTGCTGCAGGGCCACTGGTGGTCCAACTGGTCCTCTCTAGGCTGAGGATCCTTCTATAGGGGGTATGGTAGGACACTCTCTCATCTAATGCGTAGGTGATCCACAGTATAGGCACACGCCTAATCTCTTCCGGCAGATCTCCCATGAATGCCCTGGCTTCTTGTAATAATTGCATAGGGGTGCTTGTTGTACTTGTCTCTGTGGCTGCTGCTGCACTTGCTGAGCTGGGACTCTGACTGGGGCACGGTACTGTTGTTGTTGTTGTTGGAAGGTCCTTGGCTAAAATTATGGATGCTTTGTCTGCCCCTGACTACTACCACCGCCGATAGCATCCCTATTTCTCTTGTTCCGAAGACCCATATCCACCTCGACTCTTTGAGCCTCTGCCAATATGTCAGCAAAAGTTGTATGAGCCGAAGAAATATGGACCTTGACCTCTTGATTCATGCCCTCTCTGAATCGTCTAGCTCTATCCTCCGGGTCCCTCACCATGTACTCTGCGAATCGGCTTAGCCTGCCGAATTCTGTAGCATACTCATCCACGGTCATCCCGTTCTGCTCCAAGTTCTGGAATTGCTTCTCCAAAACCCCTTTGGCTACTAAAGGAAAGAATTTTTTCTTAAAGAGTTCCTTGAACTTCTTCCAAGTCAGGTTTGGATCCGCAATACTAGGCTCATTTCTGAACCAAGTGCGAGCAATATCGTGAAGCTGCAAGCCAACCGCCTCAATCTTCAGGTCCTCGTAAAGTCGAGAAACTCTCATGATCTGCTCAATATCCTCGAGCCACTCATCAGCGTAGAGGATTCCCTCTATCCCCTTAAATGTTAGAGGCTCCATCTTCTTGAAGTCCTGGATATTACCCACCTTCGGTTGAGCGGCCTGTAGTTATGGTTGCTGGACAACCCTCTCCGTGGCTGCTATGGCAACCTATTGGGTATTTTATATTCTTGCCCTCAGCATTTTTGTCTATTGCCTCTGATCCTCTGCTTGAGCCTTTTGAGCCTCCATCATGCTTCTGAAGAGTTCGTATAATAACTGAGGAGGAGGAGGAAGACTCTCCGATTCAGCTGATGAGGCCTCCTGCGATGCGGATGGTGTAGGAAAAGCACCATTGGCTCTGGCACCGCGCATTCTAGTCTTGGGTGGCATTCTGAAAGATTAAAAGCAATAAGAATTCAATTGATGGCACAAGATAAGGAAGTATTCAAGAAGGACAATCAACTATAGAAGAAGTCTGATTGTTCGAAAGGAATGAATAAGGGTTAGCAAGTTAAGTTTATGGAATCCCTAGTTGTGATTGAGTATCTTCCTATCCCTAGTATGTGTATCCTATAGCAGGCTCGCAGTCGTACATCTAACTTGAGTACCATTATGAGTTCACAACCTTGTACAAAACCTGACCTGCGTGGGCCACTACTAAAATTGTGCCACGACCCGCACCCTAGATTTGGGCATGAGTCATGGGTACGTCCAACCTACGTCGCAATGTCGGCGATAGAATGTTGTACAATAACCCACAAGTATAATCTATAACTCGCAACATATATATATATCTCCATACTATCCTCAATCACAGGCACTAGTTTAAATAAATACACCAAGATAATAATGAAATAATAGTCTTGATGCGGGTTCAAGAAATCTCCCCAAAAACTAAATATCTATGGTATAATATTCAAAATACTTTAAAAAACTGTCAGAGAACAATCCAGTACAAAATAACTAACAAAATCAACTACTACTAAACTACTCCATTTCAAACGGTATCTGAGCTGCTAACTCTCCCTCGATCCTCCGGAAGGGCAAGATCGGGCTCTATTATATTGCTAGCATACGGTCCATAATGTGTAGGGATTCCATCCTTATTGTAGTCACCTAAAATATGGTTATCTAGTCCGAAAGGGAACGAGTACATCACAGTGAGAACAGTTCCAACACATGGTAGAAGCTATAAGACAATAAATAGTAACGAATATATGATAGCAACAAAACTGAAATCATAATAAGGCAACTAGAATAAATAAATGCTAAAGTCCCGTCATGGTAACATATCGTACAATATCTCCAAGCAACAAAGAAAATAACTACAATGTATGGAAGAACAGATAGAAACAACTACTCTATGTGATTTAAAATACCTTATTGACATGTGAACGGCTAAGGGGTAAAATTTGGCAAACCACATGTGTCGTACATGGCTGCTATTATTACAGTTAGACCATGGAATAGAAAGGGTAGTTCACATGACCACTAAGTATTTTTCCTCCCCACGAGTACAACATGGATTCCGAACCAGTCACGAAGAAATAACAATAATCCAAAACAGTCACGTATCTCATAATAAGAATCCATCATACTAATCCGTGTAGCAAGTATCAAGAATCAAATAATGAATACTAAGCATTCATTATAGAGACTATCAAGCATTAAAATTAATCACGAAAATGTACTTGCCTGTGGTCCTTAGCTGGTATGAGTCAGAATCCAAGTCACAGTCCAAATAGCCTATGTATTACAATTTATCATGTCAAAAGATAAGTTATTTTAATTTATTTAATTCTGAAATAATTACTCTAAAATTCTATTTTAATCTTATTATTCTTATTTTTAGGTTAATTCCTAAATTTTGTCCAAAGAAACTGAATTTTATCAACTCGAGACTCATGGCACGCAAATCGAGGCGATCTGTTGACCGAAAAGTCAATCTATAAAAACTCAACTTTCATGCATGGTTTCCTATATATTTCAGTGTCCAAATTCAAGTTCGTTTAAAAATTATTGCACATACAAAATTGTATGGTGCAACGGTGGTTGATTGCTAACCTAGAAGTTCTACAGAATTAACAACATAGAAATATTTCCAATTAAATTCTGAGAAAAACATATGTCAATTAACTCGACATTAGTCTTCTGAAACTTTGAACAGTTCGTAATTCTGACTCCTGGTTCTCCCAAAATGGCCAAAATACCGAGACACATCTATTTTTGTACATGTTGTGCTCTACGAATTTTCTAGAATTTAATATTCAGAATTTCATGAAAAACATTATATATTCAGAAAACTAACCTCAATACGATTCTAAGACAAGAAACTGGGCCACGTTTGGAGTCCGGAGCTATGAATAATGGCATCTGGAAGATGAAGAAAACCCTAGACGATAATTCCCCAAAATTGGCTAAAAGAAAACCCTAGAAATTATATACTAAATACTATATATATATATATATATATATATATATATATATATATATATGAGAGAGAGAGAGAGAGCAGTCGTGGCTCGGAGTGTGCTACATGACAGCCATCCGCTGCTGCCGCTCTGATCGAACGACCAGGGTTCAACCCGGCTTGGCTCGGCTGAGTCCGAGTCGGATTAGGACTCGGCTCGGCTCGAGTCGGCTTGGTGAGCCGATTCAACTCACCCTCACCCTCTCTCACTGACTGTTGGACGCCACTGTCTGGGCCGCGTAGGCTGACATGCGGGCCAGGCTTGCTGCTGACTGGGCGGGTTGGTTTTTTATTTTTTATTTTTGTGAAAATTAGTTTTTAATTTAGTTTTTCATAATTAACTCAAAATAAATGCTAAAAATAATTAAAAAATTTCCAAAAAATTCTAGAAAATATATTTGATTATTTAGAACCTAAAATAAAAGTTTAGAATATTTTTAATTATATTTGACACAGTGTTACTAGTTTATAATTAACTAAAAATTGTGGAAAAATTCCAATAGCCCCAAATTAACCTAATAACAAGATTTAAGCTAGAATTTCAGGATACGGAGGTTACAGTTGTCCATTGCCACGTGACTAGTCCCTTAATATTTTGGGACTGGATGTGATATGGTTTTTGTGGTGGCCTATGCATGTCAACGAATATATTGCTTTAGTTTCAACTAAGGGATCGAGCAAGCCTGTAAATTAGGATAAAATAAATTATAGGATCTCATCCACTTTTTCACCTATTCTTGACCTCTATATCGACTTCAAAATAATTTTTTGACTTGCATCATGCCTTAATTCCACTGTACGACTTGCATAGTTTACTTTATATGCAGGGTAATAGATCCACAAACTAGTGACGATACTGCCATGAGAACCCCACCGGGTACGGTAATTACTTATGACGATGGGGTTACACCATTAGATGAAGATCCATCTACTCAATAAAGCAATCAAGCAGATCAGTGTGCCTCGAGGTTCAGGCAAGACGATATTCCACCACCACTACAGTTTACTCCACCAATGCCCATTTTTCTACCAAGGACAGCCTATGGATGGTCAACAGATATTCCAAATATTCTATGCAATGATGCAGGCACAACAGCAGGTTCATCAAGAGGCTCAACGTCACCAGGCAGAGAACCTGAGGAACAGTATAGTAACTACACAGGAATAGGCGAACCCACCAGCTAGATGGCCATCGACGGGATCTATCACTGATTTTTGCCAGCTGAAGCCTTATACATTTTTTGGCGAGGAGGAGCCCAGTTAAGTTCATTAGTGGCTCACAAACACTCAACACCAATTGGAATCATATGAGCTTCCGAGGGAGCGTTGGATGACTACCGTCAGGATGTAGATGAAGGATAATGCACATCACCTGTGGCTATCTGAGGAGAGATGACTCGAACCAGACCGAGTCACTTGGGAGGAGTTCTCTAGACTCTTCTAGGAGATGTACATTCCAGCCATTGCTAGAGCAAAACTTAGTGATAAGTTTAACCGCCTCACTCAAGGCAATATGATAATAGAATAGTATAATACAGAGTTCATCCGTTTGAGTCGCTTCGCCCCTACTCTGATTCCGACAGAAGAGGAAAAGGCGGAGAAGTTCTTTGATGGACTTAGCTTTGAGCTACAGAGATTAATCGACTCTATTGAACCTACTTCATTCACTGACATCCTTGTTCCAGCCCGATGCATGGAGCGCATCACCAGGAGAGAGTCCAGCCAGAAATGGCCGTTCACATCAGCACCAGCCAGAGCACTACAGGAAGGAGCTGCAAAAAGACCTCACATGCACCATCCAACCAGAGCAACTCCGCAGACACTGCCTACCTGTCAATATTGTAGCAAGCGAGGTCATTACACGAGCGAGTGCAGACGCAAGTTGGGACTATGCTTGATTTGTGGATCCAGCCAACATACAGCCAAGGATTGCCCTGAGTATCGAAAGAGCACCAATAGTAAACCGACCAGCTCTATCAGCACCGAGACCAGTCCAGCAGCCACCTAGGCCAGCTTATCCAGCACTAGAAGCACCACAGACGGGAGTTGGAGGAGTCAGACCACCAGCACCATGAGGGTATCAGCCGAGACCACCTTTGGCACCACAGGCAGCAATATTCTAGTAGGCTCTACAGCAGAGTAGACCATCTCAGGGGTGAGGGCAGGCATTTGCCATGGCTATTGAAGAGGAAGCTACTGCAGGAGAGGTCATCGCAGGTACTATATTAGTATCTTTATTACTTATTATAGCTTTATTTCATTCTGGAGCATCGCATTCATTCATAGTTGCTTGCTTCGTAGCTACACATAGAGTAGCTACCACACCCCTTTCCAAGATCATGAGAATTCTTACGGGAGGAAAAAAATATCCCAGTTAGTGATATTTGTAGATCTTATTCGGTAGTAGTCTGCGGGAGAGAGATATGAGCTCAATTTTTGATCTTTTCCATGCTGGATTATGATATCGTACTTGGTATGGACTGGATGAGTCAGTACCATACGACTTTAGATTGCCGGCATGGACGAGTTATATTTAGACCGCCTGGACATCCAGAGTTTGAGTTTCTTAGGGGATCCAAAGAGCAAGGTGTTCAGCCTATACTTAAGGTACTCTCTGTAGAAGGGGAGCTCGAGTACCTAAAGGTTGTATCAGAGTTTATGGATGTATTTCCTGATGATCTTCTAGGCTTACCACCTGATCAGAAAATAGAATTTATAATAGACTTGACTCTAGGAGCGGAGCCTATCACTTCATCAGTGTACCGACTAGCACCTAAGGAATTAGTGGAATTGAAGAAGCAAGTTGATGATCTTCTGAATAAGGGTTTTATTCGGCCCAGTATTTCATCATGGGGAGCACCCATATAATTTGTGCCAAAGAAAGATAGAACAGTACGCCTGTGTATTGACTACAGGGCACTGAACGCCGTAACCATCAAGAATCGGTATCCCTTGTCGCGTATTGACGATATATTTGATCAGTTGAGTAGTGCTCGTGTATTCTCAAAGATCGATCTTAGATCTGGTTATCATCAAATTAGAGTGCGAAAAGAGGATATACCGAAGACAATATTCAGGACCAAGTATGGACACTATGAGTTCTTAGTTATGTTGTTTGGTTTAACCAACGCGCCAGCTGTGTTCATGAGTTTGATGAACAGAGTCTTCCATCAGTACTTAGACAAGTTTATGGTTGTATTTATTAATGACATCTTGATATACTCCAAGAGCCACGAAGAGCACGAGAAGCATCTCAGAATCATGCTAGAGACGCTGAGACAGGAGAGGCTGTACGCCAAACTCAGCAAATATGAGTTTTGTTTGGATAGGGTATCTTTCCTGGGACATATTATCTTGGGAGAAGGACTTTCAGTTGATCCAGAGAAGGTTGCTGCAATAGAAACTTGGCCCATACCTACATCAGTTACGGAGGTAAGAATTTTTTTTGGACTTGCTGGATATTATCGGAGATTTGTGGAGAACTTCTCAAGGATTATAGAGCCTATGACGTGGTTGACGCGTAAGGACCAAGAGTTTGCATGGACAAAAGATTTCCATAAGGCCTTTGAGGAGTTAAAGAGACGATTGACGACAGCACCGGTCTTGACTCTTCCTTCAGGATCGGGAGGATTCGTAGTTTATAGTGATGTATCGGGCAGTGGATTAGGATATATTTTGATGCAACATAGAAAATTTATTGCTTATGCATCAAGGCAACTGAAGGTTCATGAGAAGAACTACCCGACGCACGATCTCGAGTTAGCTGCGATAATATTTATATTAACGATTTTGAGGCACTATCTTTACGGAGAGAGGGTAGAAATTTTTACTAATCACAAGAGTTTGAAGTATGTCTATACGCAGAAAGAGCTCAACATGAGGCAGAGACCTTGGTTAGAGTTGATAATTAATTTTGATATAGATTTTCAGTAACATCCGGGCAAGACGAACGTCATATAAGACGCACTCAGCAGGAAGCCCACAACTTATTTCTTGATGACGCAGCCTCAGCTATTAGAGGATCTACTAGGGCTCAAGATAAGGTTATTTTGCCAGGACAGAGTAGGTAGTTGGTGAATCTTGAAGTTAAGTCATCACTAGTGGAGAGGATTAAGGCGGCATTGCCTACAGATGCTAGGTTCTGGAGACTTAAAGAAAAGATGAAAGCCGGCATGTAGATGGGACTTCGAATCCATGAGGATGGGATGTTAAGGTGCAAAAATTGTCGATGTATTCCAAATAAAGAGTTGAGACATGAGTTGATGTCTGAAGCACATAGCTCCATGTACTCTATTCATCCGGGAGGTACGAAGATATACTGAGATTTGAGGCAGTACTATTGGTGGCATGGGATAAAGAGAGAGATTGTGCGTTTATGGCAAATTGTATGGTCTGTCAGCAAGTTAAGGCTGAGCATCAGAGAACTGCTGGCATGTTACAGCCGCTTCCCATACCCGAATGAAAGTGGGAACATATCACTATAGATTTTGTTACAGGATTTCCAAGAATCCCTGGTAGAAAGGATGCAGTTTGGGTTATTGTGGATTAACGTACCAAATCGGCACATTTCTTGTCGTTCAGATTTGGACAGTCTATAGAGATTCTAGCCGACATATATATATGATATATTGTAAGGTTACATAGGGTACCCGTTAGTATTGTGTCTGATCGTGACTCAAGATTCATAACCCATTTTTGGCGAAGCATGCAGGAGAATCTTGGAACCCGACTCAAGTTCAGCAATGCTTACCATCCACAGACAGTCAGTCGAAGCGCTCAATTTAGATCCTAGAGGATATACTGAGGTCGTGTATGTTAGACTTTGGAGGGTCTTGGGAAGACCATTTGCACTTGGTGGAGTTCTCTTACAATAACAGCTACCAGGCTAGCATCCAGATGGCACCTTTTGAGGTGATATACGACAGAAAGTGCAGGTCACCGATATGTTGGAGTGACGTTGGTGAACGTTAGATACTCGGTCCGGAGTTAATGATGCAGACAGTTGAGAAGGTGAAGCAAATTCAGAGTCATCTTCATGCAGCTTAGGACAGACAAAAGTATTGGGCTGACACACACCGTCGACCTTTGGAGTTCAAGGAAGATGAACATGTTCTTAAGGATCTCTCCTACTCGAGGTACTATTCGATTCAGGAGCAGAGGCAAGCGGAGCCAGAGGTACATTGGACCGTTTGATATTTTGGAGCGTATTGGTGAGGTGGCGTACCATCTTACATTACCCCCATCTCTAGAGGGAGTGCATGATGTATTCCATGTCTCACAGCTGAGGAGGTACGTGACTGATCCAAGTCACGTAGTCGATCATTCTGAGATTTCAGTGGGACCAAGCTTGAGATATGAGGAGCATCCAGTTGGGATACTTGACATTAGTGAGAAGATATTAAGGGGTCAGACGATCAAACTGGTTCGAGTAGCTTGGAAACATCACTCCCCAGGTGAATCCACTTGGGAGCGAGAGGATGTCATACGCCAGCGTTATCCGCACTTATTCAAAAATGCAAGTATGACCTAAGAACTACCTATGGATTACATTGTCATTATAAATTCCTTAGTAGTTTAATTCTTAATTGCGATGACATAATTCTTTTAAGTTGGGTAGATTATAAATCTCCTAATTTTTAGATTTAATTTTAAATTTATTTAATATTGGTATTATTTAATTATTGAGATTAAGGAAGAATTTATGTATTTTTAGCTAATTTTAATAATATAATATTCATGGATAAATATTTATGTGTATGTAATTAATTACAAATACTGTACAGAAAATATATTTTTGGGTGTACAAATATTATTAGAGTATTGCAGAATTTTTCTGGAATTATTTGGGGTTCCAACCTATTTTTAATAGCTACATATATATGGTTATTAATAATAATAATAATTTATTAAACCCAAACCCAAAACAACTCGAATCCTAAATTCTAACCCGAACCCTAAACTCGGCTATCCAAACCTAATTCAGACCCACACCCTGACCCGTTCACCTTACGAAATACCCCTAGCTACAGTAACTGACCCCCTTTGATTCATCTCCAAGAATCGCACCCCGACTCCTCCTTTCATCTTCCCGAAATCCCCCTTCACCTGATATAACCTCGCCACGAATAGAAACCAGATCACCAATAATCTCCCTACCATCCAGACGACCAACACTGACCGCCGTTGACAGTCGACGATTGTCGTACGCCGCCGGGCAGACCTGCCAAAAATTTGGAGCAGCATAATGATACGAGGTATCCTGCTTCCCAACTCTGTATCTCCCTATATAGTAAACCTAATATTGAACCGTCAAATCCTATGTAAAGACCATATGACCCCCATAAACCTGTGTTATTAGTTTAACTTATCGTTTCCTGTATCTATCGCAAATCGTGACACAAAACAAAACAAAATTGACCGAGTTTTGAGATCATAAACTGTTCCAACCTCCTAAGTTCGTTTCTAATTTTCTTCCAACCTGTTTAATATTTTAAAATTCTAATTGAACAATAATTTAGATAACATAACCGAGTTTTAAGCTCTTCAATTAGATTATTTTATTGTTGATTTATCTCCTGATTATTCAGCGTTAAAATCTGTCAAAAACTTGATTTTCTAAACCCAATTTTTTTCGATATGGAGTGCGCCCCACAAAATGAGGTAACTTCATCATGTGCAAATTGCACCAAAAGGCGTGCATCGTCAATGCAGATGTGTAGGATTTTGTGAAAATTGATTTGGATGTGCGTGCATACCGGAATCAACGCATATCCGTCAAAAAATACCATATCGACCTATTTTGACACTTGTCATAACTTCGTGTGTGCATGTCATTTCGCAATAAAACTTGTGCCATCGAATTCACAGCGTTACGCTGGTCCTGTGACACAAGTTTGGTTCGATCTGAGAACGTTGATAAAATAATGTTTCTTGGGCCCCATAGTTCTACTTGACGGACGATTTTGTGACCGGCTTATTAAAATCTAGTTCTGGATATTTTGTTGGGTTCGTATCATCGTTCTAGACTCATATATACCAAGTTTGACAAAATTGGAGAACTTTATCTTTGGCACATTTTTGGTGCGAAGTGGGTCACATGTGGACCCCGCTTTGATCAGAAACTGTCAATTCTGTCCCTGTGTCCAAATTGGACTTATGGGAAGTCAATCCTAGCTATTTTAAGTATTCTGAGAATAATAGTGATGTTTGTTTCAGCATCTGGGGGTATACTTGGAGATTCCACTTTTATAGGAGCAACTGACGGAGTTCAAAACCCAATCAAGTGTACCTTGCCAACTTAGAGTAAATTCTATGATATTATCGAGTTGTGTTTATTTTTATTTATTCTTATGATGTACCTGTTCAATCTAGGACCGTGAGATGTTGCTTAGCGTTCGAACAAGATTCGGGTATCAATGTCGTACGTGGAGTCGTGTAACGTCACTTAGAGAGTTAATTCCACGATCCTATAATTTTGCGTAATTGCTTTACCAAGTACGTCATACCGTAGGACACTTGACATTATTTTATATGACAGAATCTTTCTGAAGTTATTCATGGTGATTCTGTATAGGATTACAGGAATCGTGATACGAGACTTGCATATATAGATATATCATTATGACTCGTTGTACTAGCTAGAGGTCATGATCTTGCGTGTTATGGACATGAGATATTATGGACATGAGATGTGAGGTTATATTGGATGAGGAGAGACACACAGGCTACAGGCTGATTATTATATATATACTATACTGCTGGAGGTATTTTAGACTCTATCAGAGCTTGGCACATTTACTACATGATACTACTTGCTTCTATAGGCTCCCCGACACAGAGCATGTAGTGGTCCCAGCCTGAGTACTAGTGATGCTCTTATTTTGTATTTTACTTAGCTGGTTACATAGCTTGCCCTGAGGATCTATTTTTATTTACTATATTTTATTTGGCTTGAGTATTTCTTGTACCTTGCTATGTCCCATGAGGATCTGGATTATATCCCCAGGTACAACAGAGGAGGATTACCCCCCAGGTTTATGGGACAGGAGCTGACGATGGAGCAGTACTGGCACTAGAGGACGAGGTTGTGCCAGAGGATTTCTCCTGAGTATTCAGTTACTTACTCAGTTATCTATGCTTATTGTTATTTCATATCTAGACTTGACTTATGGATATATATATATATATATATATATATATATATATATATATATATATATATATATATATATATATATTGATGTTATTCTCTTTCCTTTATTGTGTCAGGTTGTTCCCCGAGATACTACTTATGTGGACTTGTGGATGGACTATTTTCTTTATCTATTATCTTGACTGGTCTATCATATTGAATTTTGTTTACTTTCTGTGGATGAGATTAGAATTATACTATGATAGATGGGGCAGACTTGTATTTATATTTGTTATGGCTTAAGTGCACTCTAACGGGTCCATTAAATTGGGTTTGCCCATTGGAGTTGTGTTGCTGGCCATTGTCACGTGGCTAGTCCCTTGATATTTTGGGATTGGGGGACAGCCTTGGTCAGATGGACGCTCTAGCTTCATGATGTCGAGACCGCATGGGTCTTTAAAGTCGCATACGTAGGACACGTGATGCGGCCTGTCTGTCGAGGCAATTAATGCACTGATGTGACTTATTATCTTTTCTTGAGTCATCGTCTGCATGGATTCCAAAGTATCTCTGGGTGATGAGTGAGGTGTTAGACTTCTGACAGACATCAAAATATGTGTCAGGGGATTTTATGTGACCGCCCTGCTCTGTGGTCGTTCAGGCTACATATGTGAACTACATGGAGTCGAAGCCGCATGGATCTAGACACGCATGGGACGCATTGGGACAGAGACGTATGGAACACATGGAGTCTGTGACGCATTAGGCCAGAGATGCATGGATCTTTTTTTATTTTTTGCTTTCGTGGCATTGGGCCAGAAACGCATGCAACACATGGAGTCTGGGACGCATTAGGCCAGAGACGCATGGATCTTTTATTGTTTTCTGCTTTCGTGGCATTTGAACAGCTATATACTGCCAAAAGTAATTATGACGAAGTTGTCAGCACGGATTCCAATCAGCGGTGCAGGATTTGAGGCGGTCAGAATAACTGTCTGTTTTGTCAGAGTCATAAATTCTCTAATGTGATAGTAAGGACGATGCGTCATAGGATGGTATGCGTCTCGGCCTGTCATGTATTCGATGGCATCATGCGTCCGCTGTTGTTATGCCTCCATCGCAGTTATGTATACCTTACTTATTTGTTGACTGTAAATTGGATCACATGGAGGGATTTTCATGCTCCTAAATATGGATGATTAGAAAGGGCTTCCTCTATTGATCCGGGACGGTCCTTAGGGACTAGATATAATTTTTTTAGGGTAAATATCAATGAGGTTTACATATTTAAATATACCCATTAACCTTCTTACTACGATCTTCCATTTTGAGCTATGTGTTGGCACAAGCATGTCCTGGTCAACTCGATTTTGACAATCAAAATAACTCTGATTTGATATATTCAAGTACAAACTGAAGACTGCTACATACAAGAATATGACACTACAATAGTACAAGATTGACAAAGACTGCAACAAAAGGGTTTGTGAAAGTTTGATTTTAATTTGGTCGATGTATTTAATTTTATTTTGAGTTTAGAAATATGTACTTCAAGTCACACTGGCATTAGGAAGCTCAAACCTATACCCATATTCAGTCTACTCAAAACTGACTCAAACCTAACAATCAGGCCACAAAACCAAGTCCACAAAATTACCCCAAACCCAATCAAACATGGACTGAACTGTTCTGGTCTAAGGAGACAGATTTTGGACCGAACTCAGGCCTACCTCGGTCTACCTGGAATCCAGTATTCCTATATTGTCTCGTCCATCCACAAGATCACGATACAACGTTTAAATTTTATGAACGTTGGTCACCAAACTCTCGCTGAACTCGATTAAAAAACCCCTATAAATAGAGATAAAATTCTACCATTCTAAATCACTTTATTTTATTCAATCATCTCTTATATTTTATATTCTTTACCTGAGCTACAAGCGTCCCAATCCCAAGAGAAACTCCCATAGCCTTCTAGTACCAAGTGTGATCTCGGTTAAAAGTTTGGAAGAGTTATAAAAGATTGGAAATCAAGTTTTCGTTCAAGTATTTAAAGTTGGTGAGTACTTCGGTCAAAGCTCGTGGTTTTGTAAGAAGGTGGCAAGCATTTAGATCAAAGCTTGTGTTATAAGCTATTTCATAAATAGTGGATTAACTTGAAGCAGAGTTCTCGCGACTGGATTAGTCCTCCATGAGAAAAACTAGTATACATCGAGGTATTAGCGTTTGTGAATTCTTACTTTACTTACATTCCCATATACTTGCTATATTACTGCTAAAGTTTAGTTTGTGCCTTGCCTTAATTTTTTTTATTGGTTACCTACACTCATTCCCCCCCTCTAGAGTTGCCATAACGGTCCCTCAATTGGTATTAGAGCAAGGACTCTTAATCAGGACTAACATCCTTGAGTAGATCTATGGCAACTTGTCACTACCCCATTTCCAGGGCAGGATATTTTTTTTTAATTTGGTAAATTATGTATTGATCATAAATATTTGTATTTATATTTAATTAGTTGGTTGTATTTATTTTTATTAGTTATTTTAGGGTTTTGGCTAGCCTGAACCCATGTCAGACCCTAGTGGTGTCACGCCCCGATCTCCCGCAGGCAAATCGGCCGTTCCCGCTAGGCGAGAATCACCGTGCCAGCGCTCCCGCAGAACGATCGCTTTGACCCATCCGGGCATGATGTCGCACGAGCGTGAGCCACGCCCGTGCAAGGCCGTGGTCCATTGGTTGGCGGTAAGAGTTCTAAGCCACAGAGTCGCACAAATTGTCCGAGTGCAGCGGAGTCATGAACGCATAGCAATTTGGTAACAGGTTCACTAAGTCGACAATATAGCGGAAGCATTGAAACACAAGTTGAAGTAAAGCAACTCTTTATCGATATGAACAAGTGTTACAGGCGGCGTATAGCCAAGATTACAAGTCGCTCAAGCCTCTCTCTAAAACAGTAAAAGCGTGCCAAGTGGCTATAATTGTGGAATGATTGTACAGGCGATGATCAGGCGATGTTCACAATATTATGTCTTCTATATGTGCTTCAGTTCCGGACCTACCGCTGCTTCGGAGTGATCTCCACACCTTAGCACGCACGAAGGAGGCATCCGCACAGAATGAGGTTCTCCCGCACCCTGCATACAAACTGGTGGATTATCAGTACATTGAATGCACCGGTGGGGAAGCTACTCGCCTGCTCGACAAATCCAAACACGTAATACAGGTTCCGTGCACCAACTATTATTATCTTTCTAGCTGGCTTAGGATCAGTTTTATGCAAACATTTAATAGCCTAACTCGTGTGGCAGTGCGCCGTGCGACATGGGAGAAAACACGATGAGACTTACCATTTGGCCTTCCCTATCCAAGGCAAACATTGTTAATTCGAGCACGGGCAAGTATAAACATTCAAGAGCATTCATAATGAAAATTAAGGCAACAACATAAACAAACACGAGTGTTGTTGTATCATGATCGTTCAGGTGTTCAGTTATTCATTAGCACGATGCAATGACTCGCATGCGGATAGCCGCTAAGCGAGGATGACTTATCTATATGACAATTATCGCTGGCAAAGCCATAAAGGACGAGTTATAGTCACGAGATAGAAGATTCTATGCGACGCAGGTAGCGAGCCCCGCCACATGCCATCTTCATCCTCAATTCCAATTGACTAATCCATATGTTCCGTCCGGATCAGATAGGTCCCAGTGACCCGACGACCGTCCACGAAACCTCCAAAATCTTGTGCACCAAGTTGTCCACGACATGCAGGTCTATAGGGTTATCCATATCCATATCCATTACATATTCTATATCCATATCCATTCCATATCGATTCCATATCCATATCCATAACACGAGTAAAATCTTGAGTTTTCGCTATGAACGAGCTTGAACATGATTCTCGTTCAAAGGTAAACTTGATGTGATCACAGTACAGTATTCACTTGCCTTGATGCATGCCCCTGGTTCGGGGATGCCTTGGTGACCTAATGGTCCCGGATACTTGCAGGTTCAGTCGCACAGAAGGACTATTTGATAGTCTCCTGGCTAACAAGAATGCATGCACAATACAATAACGTTAAACATTTATAAGCAGGCAAGCATGCATTTCTATGGATCATAAGCAGACACGTTTGCTCGGACCCGAAGGTAAGTCGAGAGATAAAACCGTTAGGGGACTTAGCATACGAGGGTCTAAACATAATCAATATTTCAATTTTCCATGTTCTAGCATAAGCAATACAAGTTGGGATTATTCCCTTAGCTAGGTGCGTTGGATTCTTATTAGCATGCAGGGGTGATTCACCTAGCGACTAGCATAAAATATCCATATTTTATGTGTGCTGGCTAAGCAAAGACAAGTTTACCGTAGCCACCCACCTTAGCGATGATTCGCCTCGGTAGAGCAATACGTCAAGCGAGCCTCTGAAAACCTAAGCAGGATCCTGTAGGGACAAGTCTGGATATCCTTTGCTTCTCATTTGAGGCAAAGCAGGTCAGGACAGTTGCACTTTTGTCGTTTGAGTCGGCAGTCCGCTAGAACGGAACGGGGTGTTACAAGTGGACCCTTGTGAGACCCAACCAACACCCTTGTCAGACTTATTTATTGGCTTAGAATAGTTATTTATGTTTTAATTAGTTAGTTGGAGTAATTAGAAATTAATTAGAGTGCATTTGGAAACCCCTAACCCAAACCCTATTTTAGCATGACTTAATTGGAGGGCATTTTGGTTAATTCACCTAAATGCTAACCCTAACCCTATTTTTATGTACATGGTTGGTTTCCCCTCCCTTTATTTTTATTTCTTCTTCTTTATTTTCTTCTTTCCACTTTATTTTCTTCCTCCATTCTCTTTCTTTACTTCATTTCTTCACATTTTCAAAATTTCAAGTAAGTTTTCTCACCTTCCTATACTTCCTTTATTTACTTCTTCCATGAATATAAATAATAACCTTCCACTTTCCCCTAACCTAGGTGTATAGAGCTTAGATTTGGTATAGAAGCTTGGAGGCTTGGTGTGGCAAATTTGGGGCTTTTTGAAGACTTTGGCCTTGGGATTCCAACTTCCAAGAGAAAAACCCTAACTTTTCTCTTAGTGATTGCTCTAATATAGTATAATTAGTAGTTTAGAACCTTCCTAGACCTTAGGGATACCCATGGAAGGAAGTTGGAGCTTGTTTGGATGTGTTTGGAGACTTTGACATTAGGTTTTGTGTCAATTTTGGGTGAAATTCGAGATTGGCCCAATTTTGGGTGATATCCTAAGTTAGACGGACCTAGGTAGACGTGCTTGGGTGTCTTGAGGGTAAGTACGTGTTCCCGTTCGGACACGTGAGATCGTGTCGTACAGATTTGAGCGTTTTGGGCGATTTGGGGGTTTTTCCGTCGTCGTGGGTTCCACATGCATGTAGAAATTTGTCACGGACCTAGAATCAAAGAATTAGCATTTTTTGAGGTTCTAAGCATCGATTAGAACTCGTGGGTAAATTTTGGGTCGATTCCGAGTAGGTTTGGTGTGCGTTTCATGAGGTATCGCGAGCCTCACTCCACGTATTCGTCGAAATGACCAAATGGCCATTTCGACTTGGTTTCTAAGTTTTAGGCTTGTGCGTGGGTTGGTTTAGTCTCGGAGAGTTTGTATTAGAGTTTATGAGTATATATATATATATATATATATATATATATATATATATATATATATATATATATATATATATATATATATATATATATATATAAGTTTATGGGTGAGTATGGGTAGTGTGTGTGTTGTGGTTGTGTGTGTGGTTGTGTGATTGTGTGTGTGTGTTGGTGTGTCTTTGTGTGTAGTGAGTTGTTAGTGTATAGCGTGTGTTAATATAGATATATATATGTAGTGTGTGATGTATATATATATATATATATATATATATATATATATATGTGTGTGTGTGTGTGTGTGTGTGTGTGTGTGTGTGTGTGTGTGTGTGAGAGTGTGTTGAGTGTATAGGTGTACTGTGTTTGTGTGTAGTGTGTGTGAGTGTAGTGTGTGTTAGTGTGTAGTATGTGTGTTGTGGTTGTATGTGGTTGTGTGGGCGTTGGTGAGTGTAGTTTCTGTGTAGTGAGTTGTTTGTGTGAGTGTAGTGTGCGTGAGTGTGTAGTGTTTGTGTGTGTGAGTGTTGAGTGAGTAGTGTGTAGTGTGTGTGAGTGTAGTGTGTTTGTGTATAGGTGTGTTTGAGTGTGTGTTTGTGTGAGTGTGTGTTTGTGAGTGTGTGTGTGAGTGTGGATATGTGAGTATATATATATATATATATATATATATATATATATATATATATATATATATATATATATATATATAAGTGTGTATATATATATATATATATTTGTGTGTGTGTGTGTGTGTGTGTGTGTGTGTGTGTGTGTGTGTGTGTGTGTGTGTTTGTATATATATATATATATATATATATATATATATATATATATATGTGTGTGTGTGTGTGCGTGTATATGCTTATGTGTGTGTGTTGGTGTGTGTCGAGAGAGATTGAGATAGAGAGTTAAGAGTTAGAGAGTGAGATAGAGTGATAGAGGGAGAGTGAGGGAGAGTGGATGAGAAGAGCAGCAGCAGCAGGGAGAAGCGAAAGCAGAGCAGCAGCAATAGCAGCATTTACTGGCAGCAGCAGCTGCAAGCAGTAGCAGCGGCAGCGCAGTATCAGCCGCAGCGCAGTATCAGCAGCAGCAGCGGCTAGCTACCCCCCCTTTTCATATATATATATATATATATATATATATATATATATATATATATATATATATATATATATATATATATATATATATATATATATATGTATATAGAGAGATGTATATATATAGATACATACATACATACATACATACATACAGATATAAGTATATGTATATATATATGTATGGTTATATATATAGATAGGTAAATATATATATATATAGATATGTATATAGATACATATATTTATATAGCTAGATACATTATATATATATATATATATATATATATATATATATATATATATATATATATATATATATATATATATATATATATATATGTGTGTGTGTGTGTGTGTGTGTGTGTGTGTGTGTATAGATGTTTATATATAGTAATATATATATGTATATACATATAGATAGTTAGCTAGTTAGTCAGAGTTAGAGGGTAAGGTATCTCAATACCTTGAGATACCAAGGTATTGAGGTAAGTGAGGTATCGGAGGTAGGTATTGAGGTAGCCTATACACTAGGTATATATATATATATATATATATATATATATATATATATATATATATATATATATATATATATATATATATATATATATATATATATATATAGTTAGGTAGTTAGTTAGAGCTAGAGAGTTAGAGCTAGTTATATATATATATATATATATATATATATATATATATATATATATAGTTAGCTAGTTAGTTAGAGCTAGAGAGGGTTATGTGAGGTATCATAATACCTTGAGATACTCAAGGTGTTGGGCATCGGGGCGAGGTATTGGATTTTTGCCTAGGAATATGATTAGACTTGATTATATATATATATATATATATATATATATATATATATATATATATATATATATATATATATATATATATATATATACGTGTTAGTATATATGTTAGTGGATATAGGCGGGGCGTATAGCGTAGGTTGAGATATCGGATACCGAGGGTATCCCGATATCTCAAGGAGGCGAGTTTGTGGGTTTATTAGCTTAATGAGCTAGTTTTGACCTAGAATTTTAGGGGCACCCTAGTTTGACCTAGAGTTGACCATAGTTGACCCGGTTGACCGCCAAATTCAACTTTTGACCTAGTTTTGACCTAGAATTGACTTTTTGGACCCAGAGTTGACTTTTTGATCCAGATTTTACCGGTTTGACCCGTTTGACCTAGAACAACTCTAGAAGCTTATTTTTAGTTATTTTATATCTGTTTAACTCATTAGATTCCCGTTTAACCTTACTTTTTGTAATAGGTCATTGCGATGCCAGTTCGGATCGCTAGTTGCTCAAGACGTTGTCACGCCCCGATTTCGCCCAATCGATAATCGTCCCCCGGGCGTGATGCCGTGCACGCGTAGGGCGCGCGTGCACAAGGCCTAGGCATAATGATGATCTTTAGAACATATGCAACAGAGTACGCAAATAAGATAACACACATTGAGACATAGAAAAGTTTTCTTTTTATTGATAATGAACATCTGTTTACAGACTCTTGACCCAAAACGATAAAGATGCCACACAGGCTTACAACTTGGATAAAAATGAGATAGCCATTCCATATATTACATCCTTTACTAGAATTCAAAACATAAAACACCTTGGGTGCGAGTCAACACCATCGTCTTGTGGCTTCCCAAAAGTGAGAGCGAGCTCCTTGCTTCTTATGTACTGGAGATACCAAAAGTCATGTCACAAAAGCGTCTTGATTCAGGAAGGGGGTTGGAGAAAGCTTCAGCTCCTCGGTGCGTCACCTTGGCTCGGGGAACCTGCTGCAATGAGGGTCAGTACTTCAAAAAGTACCGGTGAGGGCGAGCTAACACAACTTAACCAAAATCTACAACGAGTTCATATGAGCATGCAACATTTATTTTCATGTGATCTATCTACCTTGGCTTAGATAAATTCTTCGCATAAGATAGAGTAAAATAACATAACCAAATTTGCCACCTCTCGGTGACTTTACCTGTACCGTCTGAGCCACCTGTACAAAACTTACCATGACCTTCCCTGCCACGAAGACATAGTTAGTCTGCACAGTTTAAATATACATAGAAATCACTTGGTTGGACTTGGGATGGGTCGGCTGCCATTCTGCCTCGGGTAGCTAGCCCTTATCGGATGCACGGACCCATCCAAATGCTAGGACTATACTAGCAAATTATTATACCCGGGGCGAAGCGGTCCCGGTGCCCCGGTGACCGTTCGTAGAACGATATCCCTTGTATACAAGTTGTCCAAAACCATACCACCGCAACCAACTAAGTTATCATATGAAACACATATCCAAGCAAATACAAGCAAGTGAACATAGTATAGTTTTCCATAGTCTATGCAACTTGTGTAAGGATCACATTTTCTTTCCCATTTTGCACCATACCATGAATAGCTATAGATAAATAAATCTAACTACAACTTAACATAGAAATGGTTATGATATATGATGGGCACGCACGTTATAGTATGATCGTTCAGAACAATTTCCATATGACAAGCATTATTGGTGTTTCAAGCCTACTTCTTTTCTATTTTGACTCAGTCATATGTATTTTAGTATCATTTGATCAGGATGAACAATGAGTCAATCTATTTAGAATGCAAACTTGGAAGAAGGGAGCTAATCAAAATAAAGCCACTCACAAGTTAGGAAAGTAGGAGAGAAAGGAAGAACTTTAAGACTCCGTACGAGCGTCGTCTACCCGATCACCTGTACGCACCAACAGATGATCAATATCCCCTGCTTCGGTCTTCGAGGTTCGATATGAAATTGCGAGATCCTAAGAACGAAAACAATGAAATCCATCGAAACCGTTCAACAAAACGCAAGTCATAAAACCAACAAAAAGCAACCAAGCGGCACGAAAACGGGCAAGAAACCAACGCAACGGAAAGGCCCCTCTCGACTCTGCCGCCGAGTCCATCCTTGAGGCATAATCCGTTGAATATGGGACTTGATTCCCAAGAAACCAATCCATAATGAGGAAAGGATCTTGATTCAATCTGTCCCGTTCGGACGGTCTTAAGTGTTTCTTGGCCGCGCTCCCCGAATAGGAGGAACGGGGCATTACATCATAACCATCCAAAAGAAAGTTTTGTCCCGAAACTTAGGAATAGAACCTACCGCTAAGGAATAATAAGGGAAACCTTTCCCTCATCTCAGATTCGATTTCCCACGTCGATTCTTCGATCGCGTGGTTCTGCCACAGAACGCGCACTAACGATACTGCCCGATTCCGTAACTGCTTTTCCTTACGTTCCAATATCTGCACGGGTTCTTCGGCATATGACAAGTCCGACTGCAGATCTAACTGACCCAAGTCTACCACATGGTTCGGATCGTGCACATACTTTCTTAGCTGAGACACATAAAAAATATCGTGCACATCTGATAGGGCTGGCGGCAAAGCAATTTGATAAGCAACTGAAGTGACTCGTTTGAGAATTTTGAACGGGCCAACAAATCTTGGACTTAACTTTCCTTTTATCCCGAATCTCGTCACACTACGCATGGGAGAGACTTTTAGGAATACATGGTCCCCCTCTAGGAATTCAAGAGGGCGGCGACGAACATCGGCATAGCTCTTTTGCCGACTTTGTGCTACTTTTAACCGTACTCGAATCAGCCGAACCTTTTGTACTGTTTGTTCAACCAGTTTTGGCCCAAGGATTTGCCTCTCCCCAACTTCATCCCAGCAGATCGGTGACCTACACTTTCGCCCATACAGCGCCTCATACGGAGCCATCTGGATGCTAGACTGATAACTGTTATTGTAATCAAATTTGGCTAGCGGCAGGTTGACGTCCCAACTTGACTTAGAATCGATTAAGCAGAGGCGCAGCATATCTTCTAGTACCTGATTCACCCGTTCTGTCTGGCCATCGGTTTGAGGATGGTAGGCTGAGCTGAATTTTAACTTGGTCCCCATCGACGACTGAAGGCTTTCCTAGAAACGTGAGATAAATCGTCCGTCCTGATCTAATACTATAGAAACTGGCACTCTGTGCAGCCGGACTATCTCATCAAGGTAGGTCTGGGCAAGGCGATCGGCGCCCCAAGTACTTTTAATGGCAATAAAGTGTGCAGACTTGGTTAACCGGTCGACGATGACCCAGATTGCGTCGTTCCACCGTTGCGTTCTTGGCAGACCAACAATAAAGTCCATGCTGATGTGCTCCCACTTCCATTCCGGGATAGCAAGATTTTACATTTCTCCGCCCGGCCTCTGATGCTCTGCTTTCACCCTCTGATAGGTTATGCATTGCGACACAAAGAGTGCTACATCTTTCTTTATGCCGTGCCACCAGAAGATAGTACGAAGGTTCTTATATATTTTTGTGCTCCCGGGATGGATCGCATAGGCTGCATAATGTGCTTCTGTGAGGATATCCTTTCTGAGTTCAGAATCATTGGGGACGCATAGCCTTCCCTTCACTCGTAACACCCCATTCTCATCTACTGCAAAGACTTTCGCCTTCCCCGCTTGGACCTGCTCTCGCATTTTTCGGAGGAATGGATCGTCTCTTTGAGTAGATGTGACTCTCTCTATCAGATTGGGTACAAATCGTATCTGAGCAACCCGCGCGCCACGATAACGAATTCTGAGTTCGATGCCCATTTCTTCTAACTCCCTTCATAACCTGCGATCGACGGACAGAGATCCCGCAAAGACCCGACTCAACGCATCTGCTACCATATTTCCCTTATCAGGTGTGTAGGTCTATCATCAAGTCGTAATCCTTTATCAATTCTAGCCAGCGTCGCTATCGGAGGTTCAGATCTGCTTGGGTGAACAAGTACTTTAAACTTTTGTGGTCGGTATAGATTCGGCAAGGCACCCCATAAAGGTAGTGTCGCCACAATTTTAATCCGAACACAATTGCTGCCAGTTCCAGATCATGCGTGCGATAATTCTTTTCGTGCTTTCTCAGCTGTCTCGGATGCATAGGCTATCACTATGTCTCGCTGTATAAGTACACACCCTAAGCCCTGCCCTGAAGCGTCACTGAAGATTGGAATCCCGAAGTCTCGTCCGGCAGTGCAAGTAACGGGGCAGAAGTGAGACGCTGCTTTAACTCAGCAAACGATGCTTCGCAGTCGGCAGACCACTCAAACGCGACTCCCTTCTGAGTGAGACGAGTCAAAGGCGAGGCAAGCTTGGAAAAATCCTTTATGAACTGTCGTAGTATCCTGCTAACCCGAGAAAACTTCGAATTTTACTAACGGATGCAGGTCGTTTCCACTCGACAATGCCTCTACCTTCTTCGGGTCAACTGAAATGCCTCCCGCAAGAAATGATATGCCCTAGGAACGATATAATGCTGCCAAAATTCGTACTTACTCAGCTTCGCATAATATACTTGTTGTCTCGAAGGGTTTGTAGCACGGTCCGCAAGTGCTCTACATGCTCCGCCCCATCCTTCGAATACACCAAGATATCATCAATGAACACTACTACAAATCGATCGAGGTACGGCCGGAACACTTGGTTCATCAAACCCATAAAGGCAGCAGGGGCATTCGTCAAACCGAACGGCATTACCAAAAACTCATAGTGGCCGTAGCGAGTGCGAAAGGCTGACTTCGGCACATCGTCCTCGGCTTAATTTTGAGCTGATGATAATCCGAACGGAGATATCGACGGAGATCGATTTCGAGAACACTGTTGCAGCTTGTAGCTGATCAAGAGATCATCTATCCTGGTAAGGGGATATTGTTTCGAACAATAGCTTTGTTTAATTCTCGATAGTCGATGCAGAGTCGCATCGAACCATCCTTCTTCTTAACGAACAGTACCCGGTGCCCCACGACCACGGACGGACACACTAGCCGATGTACCCGACGAACATGCATTCGATGTTGAACTCTGTCTCTCGATCGGCAACATACCAGGCGAACCTCGTCGGGGAACACAGTCAGGAAATGCACAGAACGGGCAACACTACAACTCGTCGGGCAACATACCAGGCAACTCGTCGACCGGAAAACAACAGAAAGGAATCTCAACGGAACACTCCAGGAAACTGCCAAGAATATCCACATCGCGAGTAGCATCCATGAATCCAATCACGCATCATCGCTTCGATTTGACATGCACGAATCAGCAGACATTCTGATCTGACTGCGAATAGCAAAATCACGCCATAAGACGAAATTCTCTCCGTACAATCGATAGTAGCAGAACAAGCGCCAAGCCAATCCATTCCCAGAATGATGTCGTAGTCCCCTATGTCTAGGACTATCGCATCAAGTGACAATTTCCTTCCTCCAATGCAAATGTAGCCGTCACGACAAACTAAATCTGCAGGCAAGCTTGTGCCTGACGGTGTACTGACGCTAAGCCTTAGGCCTAACGGGGTTTGAATGAATTTGTGTTCCCTAGCAAAGTTTGTTGACACAAAACTATGTGTTGCACCAGAATCAAACAATACTCGAGCAGGTACATCATTAAAGAGTAATACCTGACACCGTCGTGTTTGATGCGAGTGCCTCATCCCGAGTCAGATGCAGTGACTCCCGAGTCAGAGCATACGGCCTCGAGCGTCTGCTGTTGTCTGATTCGCTCGAGGTACTTGCCCCTGGTCCTGACGTTAACTGTTGGTTTGTTGCTGTTAGGTCCACCCGCCCGACAGTTCGTTGCCATATGCCCCTGACGACCGCACTTAAAGCATGATCCGTTGAATACTCGACAGTTTCGAGCGATGTGTCCAGTACGATTACATCGGTGACAAACAAGCTCGCCACCCTTACACTGATTTGCACCCTTGTTACCGCCGTTATTGGAGCGCTTGGACGCATTGTTACCCCCTGTGTTGCTAGGACGCTTGTGATTGAGATTTTGCACAGCGGTCGTACAACTGGTGGGTACTGCGATTCAAGGGAGAGGGCATGGTTTAAGGACTCACGCATGGTGCGGTATTGCGAGACGACGACGTGAGCACGAATTGAAGGTCGCAGTCCTATCTCAATCTTCGTGCATGTGTCATCACTAATAGACTATAGACTTAGCAAACTTAGCAAGTCTGTTGAATTCTGAAGCGTATTATCGTACGGACATGTCCCCCTACTGCAGATGGGTAAACTCGTCTTCCTTCTCGCGCGGATGGCAGGTGGAAGATACTCCTCTTCGAAGGCCTTACGGAACACTGACCAAGAGATAATCATTGTGCCCCCTTCGCTCAATAAAGCTTGTTTGTGTACATCCCACCAATCATGGGCGTTTAAACGGAGCTGAAGTTGGCACAAGCGACTCTCCTGGTTTCGTCCATACGGAGCACTTCAAAGTGGTCTTCTAACTCGACCAGCCAGTCCAACGCTACGGAAGGGTCTTCGGTCCCCTTAAAAGTAGTATGGCACATTTTCTTAAATTCTGATATTTGTAGGATGGACCCCTTATCATCTGAAAGTGAAGGTTCCGGAGAGCCCTGAGGTCCCAAAATATCAGCTACAACTGGCGCTGCCATGGCGGCCGCAGATGCAGAATAATTGTTGGCGGCTAGCGTCACAATCGTTTGCAAGGTATCCATTTGCTTCTGCTGCATTTCGGCCTGAGTCCGTTGCGCCAGAAATTGTGCTTCTATTCGAGACTCAAATTGACTCTATCGTAGTTCGGCTTGCCTCTGTTGCATTTCCATCATACGCATCATTCGTTCGAACGGATCAACAGAGGGCGCGACAGTCGGACTCCCTGAGCTGCCTGACGTACCAGAACTACTCCCTTGCACTTGCGCCACCATCTGCGCTTGTGCACCCGGCTCAGAGGCCATTCCTTCAAAGAAAAGTAACTTGTATCAGTCTCAAAGTATATTATGGACTCACTATATGGAACGCATCTCATTTTGCACCAATCGATTTCAAGAGTTTACTCGGACGGGACAGGTTCATCTTAGGAAAACTTTTTGACTCGAGATCAAAGGATCTGAAGCTATGCTCTGATACCACTATGTCACGCCCCGATTTCGCCCAATCGATAATTATCCCCCGGGCGTGATGCCGTGCACGCGTAGGGCGCGCGTGCACAAGGCCTAGGCATAATGATGATCTTTAGAATATATGCAACAGAGTACGCAAATAAGATAACACACATTGAGACATAGAAAAGTTTTCTCTTTATTGATAATGAATATCTGTTTACAGACTCTTGACCCAAAATGATAAGGATGCCACACAGGCTTACAACTTGGATACAAAATGAGATAGTCGTTCCATATATTACATCTTTTAATAGAATTCAAAACACAAAACACCTTGGGTGCGAGTCAACACCATCGTCTTGTGGCTTCCCAAAAGTGAGAGCGAGCTCCTTGCTTCTTATGTACTGGAGCTACCAAAAGTTACATCACGAAAGCGTCTTGATTCAGGAAGGGGGTTGGAGAAAGCTTCAGTTCCTCGCCGCGTCGCCTTGGCTCGGGGAACCTACTGTAACGAGGGTCAGTACTTCAAAAAGTACCGGTGAGGGCGAGCTAACCCAACTTAACCAAAATCTACAACGAGTTCATATGAGCATGCAACATTTATTTTCATATGATCTATCTACCTTGGCTTAGATAAATTCTTCGCATAAGATAGAGTAAAATAACATAACCAAATTTGCCACCTCTCGGTGACTTTACCTGTACCGTCTGAGCCACCTGTACAAAACTTACCATGACCTTCCCTGCCACGAAGATATAGTTAGTCTGCACAGTTTAAAATATACATAACAATCACTTAGTTGGACTTGGGATGGGTCGGCTGCCATTCTGCCTCGGGTAGCTAGCCCTTAGCGGACGCACGGACCCATCCAAATGCTAGAACTACACTAGCAAATTGTTCTACCTGGGGCGAAGCGGTCCCGGTGCCCTAGCGACCGTTCGTAGAACGATATCCCTTGTATACAAGTTATCCAAAACCATACCACCGTAACCAACTAAGTTATCACATGAAACGCATATCCAAGCAAATACAAGC
>JAYESA010000016.1:8506486-8517229 GCA_036927795.1 Iris macrosiphon | reverse complement strand
ATAACCAAATTTGCCACCTCTCGGTGACTTTACCTGTACCGTCTGAGCCACCTGTACAAAACTTACCATGACCTTCCCTGCCACGAAGACATAGTTAGTCTGCACAGTTTAAATATACATAGAAATCACTTGGTTGGACTTGGGATGGGTCGGCTGCCATTCTGCCTCGGGTAGCTAGCCCTTATCGGATGCACGGACCCATCCAAATGCTAGGACTATACTAGCAAATTATTATACCCGGGGCGAAGCGGTCCCGGTGCCCCGGTGACCGTTCGTAGAACGATATCCCTTGTATACAAGTTGTCCAAAACCATACCACCGCAACCAACTAAGTTATCATATGAAACACATATCCAAGCAAATACAAGCAAGTGAACATAGTATAGTTTTCCATAGTCTATGCAACTTGTGTAAGGATCACATTTTCTTTCCCATTTTGCACCATACCATGAATAGCTATAGATAAATAAATCTAACTACAACTTAACATAGAAATGGTTATGATATATGATTTTGGGCACGCACGTTATAGTATGATCGTTCAGAACAATTTCCATATGACAAGCATTATTGGTGTTTCAAGCCTACTTCTTTTCTATTTTGACTCAGTCATATGTATTTTAGTATCATTTGATCAGGATGAACAATGAGTCAATCTATTTAGAATGCAAACTTGGAAGAAGGGAGCTAATCAAAATAAAGCCACTCACAAGTTAGGAAAGTAGGAGAGAAAGGAAGAACTTTAAGACTCCGTACGAGCGTCGTCTACCCGATCACCTGTACGCACCAACAGATGATCAATATCCCCTGCTTCGGTCTTCGAGGTTCGATATGAAATTGCGAGATCCTAAGAACGAAAACAATGAAATCCATCGAAACCGTTCAACAAAACGCAAGTCATAAAACCAACAAAAAGCAACCAAGCGGCACGAAAACGGGCAAGAAACCAACGCAACGGAAAGGCCCCTCTCGACTCTGCCGCCGAGTCCATCCTTGAGGCATAATCCGTTGAATATGGGACTTGATTCCCAAGAACAATCCATAATGAGGAAAGGATCTTGATTCAATCTGTCCCGTTCGGACGGTCTTAAGTGTTTCTTTGGCCGCGCTCCCCGAATAGGAGGAACGGGGCATTACATCATAACCATCCAAAAGAAAGTTTTGTCCCGAAACTTAGGAATAGAACCTACCGCTAAGGAATAATAAGGGAAACCTTTCCCTCATCTCAGATTCGATTTCCCACGTCGATTCTTCGATCGCGTGGTTCTGCCACAGAACGCGCACTAACGATACTGCCCCGATTCGTAACTGCTTTTCCTTACGTTCCAATATCTGCACGGGTTCTTCGGCATATGACAAGTCCGACTGCAGATCTAACTGACCCAAGTCTACCACATGGTTCGGATCGGTGCACATACTTTCTTAGCTGAGACACATAAAAAATATCGTGCACATCTGATAGGGCTGGCGGCAAGCAATTTGATAAGCAACTGAAGTGACTCGTTTGAGAATTTTGAACGGGCCAACAAATCTTGGACTTAACTTTCCTTTTATCCCGAATCTCGTCACACTACGCATGGGAGAGACTTTTAGGAATACATGGTCCCCCTCTAGGAATTCAAGAGGGCGGCGACGAACATCGGCATAGCTCTTTTGCCGACTTTGTGCTACTTTTAACCGTACTCGAATCAGCCGAACCTTTTGTACTGTTTGTTCAAACCAGTTTTGGCCCAAGGATTTGCCTCTCCCCAACTTCATCCCAGCAGATCGGTGACCTACACTTTCGCCCATACAGCGCCTCATACGGAGCCATCTGGATGCTAGACTGATAACTGTTATTGTAATCAAATTTGGCTAGCGGCAGGTTGACGTCCCAACTTGACTTAGAATCGATTAAGCAGAGGCGCAGCATATCTTCTAGTACCTGATTCACCCGTTCTGTCTGGCCATCGGTTTGAGGATGGTAGGCTGAGCTGAATTTTAACTTGGTCCCCATCGACGACTGAAGGCTTTCCTAGAAACGTGAGATAAATCGTCCGTCCTGATCTAATACTATAGAAACTGGCACTCTGTGCAGCCGGACTATCTCATCAAGGTAGGTCTGGGCAAGGCGATCGGCGCCCCAAGTACTTTTAATGGCAATAAAGTGTGCAGACTTGGTTAGACCGGTCGACGATGACCCAGATTGCGTCGTTCCAACCGTTGCGTTCTTGGCAGACCAACAATAAAGTCCATGCTGATGTGCTCCCACTTCCATTCCGGATAGCAAGATTTACATTTCTCCGCCCGGCCTCTGATGCTCTGCTTTCACCCTCTGATAGGTTATGCATTGCGACACAAAGAGTGCTACATCTTTCTTTATGCCGTGCCACCAGAAGATAGTACGAAGGTTCTTATATATTTTTGTGCTCCCGGGATGGATCGCATAGGCTGCATAATGTGCTTCTGTGAGGATATCCTTTCTGAGTTCAGAATCATTGGGGACGCATAGCCTTCCCTTCACTCGTAACACCCCATTCTCATCTACTGCAAAGACTTTCGCCCTTCCCCGCTTGGACCTGCTCTCGCATTTTTCGGAGGAATGGATCGTCTCTTTGAGTAGATGTGACTCTCTCTATCAGATTGGGTACAAATCGTATCTGAGCAACCCGCGCGCCACGATAACGAATTCTGAGTTCGATGCCCATTTCTTCTAACTCCCTTCATAACCTGCGATCGACGGACAGAGATCCCGCAAAGACCCGACTCAACGCATCTGCTACCATATTTCCCTTATCAGGTGTGTAGTCTATCATCAAGTCGTAATCCTTTATCAATTCTAGCCAGCGTCGCTATCGGAGGTTCAGATCTGCTTGGGTGAACAAGTACTTTTAAACTTTTGTGGTCGGTATAGATTCGGCAAGGCACCCCATAAAGGTAGTGTCGCCACAATTTTAATCCGAACACAATTGCTGCCAGTTCCAGATCATGCGTGCGATAATTCTTTTCGTGCTTTCTCAGCTGTCTGGATGCATAGGCTATCACTATGTCTCGCTGTATAAGTACACACCCTAAGCCCTGCCCTGAAGCGTCACTGAAGATTTGGAATCCCGAAGTCTCGTCCGGCAGTGCAAGTAACGGGGCAGAAGTGAGACGCTGCTTTAACTCAGCAAACGATGCTTCGCAGTCGGCAGACCACTCAAACGCGACTCCCTTCTGAGTGAGACGAGTCAAAGGCGAGGCAAGCTTGGAAAAATCCTTTATGAACTGTCTGTAGTATCCTGCTAACCCGAGAAAACTTCGAATTTTACTAACGGATGCAGGTCGTTTCCACTCGACAATGGCCTCTACCTTCTTCGGGTCAACTGAAATGCCTCCCGCAGAAATGATATGCCCTAGGAACGATATAATGCTTAGCCAAAATTCGTACTTACTCAGCTTCGCATATAACTTGTTGTCTCGAAGGGTTTGTAGCACGGTCCGCAAGTGCTCTACATGCTCCGCCCCATCCTTCGAATACACCAAGATATCATCAATGAACACTACTACAAATCGATCGAGGTACGGCCGGAACACTTGGTTCATCAAACCCATAAAGGCAGCAGGGGCATTCGTCAAACCGAACGGCATTACCAAAAACTCATAGTGGCCGTAGCGAGTGCGAAAGGCTGACTTCGGCACATCGTCCGGCTTAATTTTGAGCTGATGATAATCCGAACGGAGATCGATTTTCGAGAACACTGTTGCAGCTTGTAGCTGATCAAAGAGATCATCTATCCTGGTAAGGGGATATTTGTTTCGAACAATAGCTTTGTTTAATTCTCGATAGTCGATGCAGAGTCGCATCGAACCATCCTTCTTCTTAACGAACAGTACCGGTGCCCCCCACGGAGACACACTAGGCCGGATGTACCCACGATCAAGCAATTCTTGTAGCTGAATTTTCAACTCTTTTAGTTCTGCCGGAGCCATTCGATACGGAGGTTTGGAAATGGGTTGGGTTCCTGGAAATGTGTCGATGGTGAACTCTGTCTCTCGATCGGGCAACATACCAGGCAACTCGTCGGGGAACACATCAGGAAAATCTGCCACAACGGGAATGGACTCAACGTTTGCGCAATCTAGCCGAGTATCTCGAATGGAAGCCAAGTATCCTACGCAGCCGGAGTGAATCATCCATCGAGTAGACATCGCTGATATCACCATGCAGGCATTCGACGCTTCTGATTGTGGACTGCACGAATAGCAAAATTTGATCTCGCCAGAAAGACGAAACACGATTTTCTTCTCCGTACAATCGATAGTAGCAGAACAAGCGCCAAGCCAATCCATTCCCAGAATGATGTCGTAGTCCCCTATGTCTAGGACTATCGCATCAAGTGACAATTTCCTTCCTCCAATGCAAATGTAGCCGTCACGACAAACTAAATCTGCAGGCAAGCTTGTGCCTGACGGTGTACTGACGCTAAGCCTTAGGCCTAACGGGGTTTGAATGAATTTGTGTTCCCTAGCAAAGTTTGTTGACACAAAACTATGTGTTGCACCAGAATCAAACAATACTCGAGCAGGTACATCATTAAAGAGTAATATACCTGACACCGTCGTGTTTGATGCGAGTGCCTCATCCCGAGTCAGAGCATAGACTCGGCCTTGAGCGTTCTGCTGTGTTGTCTGATTCGCTCGAGGTACTTGCCCCTGGTCCTGAGGCGTACGGTTTTGTTGTTGTTGCTGGTTAGGTCCACCCGCCCGACAGTTCGTTGCCATATGCCCCTGACGACCGCACTTAAAGCATGATCCGTTGAATACTCGACAGTTTCGAGCGATGTGTCCAGTACGATTACATCGGTGACAAACAAGCTCGCCACCCTTACACTGATTTGCACCCTTGTTACCGCCGTTATTGGAGCGCTTGGACGCATTGTTACCCCCTGTGTTGCTAGGACGCTTGTGATTGAGATTTTGCACAGCGTCGGTACGAACTGGTGGGTACTGCGATTCAAGGGAGAGGGCATGGTTTAAGGACTCACGCATGGTGCGGTATTGCGAGACGACGACGTGAGCACGAATTGAAGGTCGCAGTCCTATCTCAAATCTTCGTGCATGTGTCTCTGCATCACTAATATGAGACTTAGCAAACTTAGCAAGTCTGTTGAATTCTGAAGCGTATTATCGTACGGACATGTCCCCCTACTGCAGATGGGTAAACTCGTCTTCCTTCTCGCGGCGGATGGCAGGTGGAAGATACTCCTCTTCGAAGGCCTTACGGAACACTGACCAAGAGATAATCATTGTGCCCCCTTCGCTCAATAAAGCTTGTTTGTGTACATCCCACCAATCATGGGCGTTTAAACGGAGCTGAAGTTGGGCACAAGCGACTCTCCTGGTTTCGTCCATACGGAGCACTTCAAAGTGGTCTTCTAACTCGACCAGCCAGTCCAACGCTACGGAAGGGTCTTCGGTCCCCTTAAAAGTAGTATGGCACATTTTCTTAAATTCTGATATTTGTAGGATGGACCCCTTATCATCTGAAAGTGAAGGTTCCGGAGAGCCCTGAGGTCCCAAAATATCAGCTACAACTGGCGCTGCCATGGCGGCCGCAGATGCAGAATAATTGTTGGCGGCTAGCGTCGTCACAATCGTTTGCAAGGTATCCATTTGCTTCTGCTGCATTTCGGCCTGAGTCCGTTGCGCCAGAAATTGTGCTTCTATTCGAGACTCAAATTGACTCTATCGTAGTTCGGCTTGCCTCTGTTGCATTTCCATCATACGCATCATTCGTTCGAACGGATCAACAGAGGGCGCGACAGTCGGACTCCCTGAGCTGCCTGACGTACCAGAACTACTCCCTTGCACTTGCGCCACCATCTGCGCTTGTGCACCCGGCTCAGAGGCCATTCCTTCAAAGAAAAGTAACTTGTATCAGTCTCAAAGTATATTATGGACTCACTATATGGAACGCATCTCATTTTGCACCAATCGATTTCAAGAGTTTACTCGGACGGGACAGGTTCATCTTAGGAAAACTTTTTGACTCGAGATCAAAGGATCTGAAGCTATGCTCTGATACCACTATGTCACGCCCCGATTTCGCCCAATCGATAATTATCCCCCGGGCGTGATGCCGTGCACGCGTAGGGCGCGCGTGCACAAGGCCTAGGCATAATGATGATCTTTAGAATATATGCAACAGAGTACGCAAATAAGATAACACACATTGAGACATAGAAAAGTTTTCTCTTTATTGATAATGAATATCTGTTTACAGACTCTTGACCCAAAATGATAAGGATGCCACACAGGCTTACAACTTGGATACAAAATGAGATAGTCGTTCCATATATTACATCTTTTAATAGAATTCAAAACACAAAACACCTTGGGTGCGAGTCAACACCATCGTCTTGTGGCTTCCCAAAAGTGAGAGCGAGCTCCTTGCTTCTTATGTACTGGAGCTACCAAAAGTTACATCACGAAAGCGTCTTGATTCAGGAAGGGGGTTGGAGAAAGCTTCAGTTCCTCGCCGCGTCGCCTTGGCTCGGGGAACCTACTGTAACGAGGGTCAGTACTTCAAAAAGTACCGGTGAGGGCGAGCTAACCCAACTTAACCAAAATCTACAACGAGTTCATATGAGCATGCAACATTTATTTTCATATGATCTATCTACCTTGGCTTAGATAAATTCTTCGCATAAGATAGAGTAAAATAACATAACCAAATTTGCCACCTCTCGGTGACTTTACCTGTACCGTCTGAGCCACCTGTACAAAACTTACCATGACCTTCCCTGCCACGAAGATATAGTTAGTCTGCACAGTTTAAATATACATAACAATCACTTAGTTGGACTTGGGATGGGTCGGCTGCCATTCTGCCTCGGGTAGCTAGCCCTTAGCGGACGCACGGACCCATCCAAATGCTAGAACTACACTAGCAAATTGTTCTACCTGGGGCGAAGCGGTCCCGGTGCCCTAGCGACCGTTCGTAGAACGATATCCCTTGTATACAAGTTATCCAAAACCATACCACCGTAACCAACTAAGTTATCACATGAAACGCATATCCAAGCAAATACAAGCAAGTGAACATAGTGTAGTTTTTCATAGTCTATGCTACTTGTGTAAGGATCACATTTTTCTTCCCATTTTGCACCATACCATGAATAGTTATAGATAAATGAATCTAACTACAACTTAACATAGAAATGGTTATGATATATGACGGGCACGCACGTTATAGTGTGATCGTTCAGAATAATTTCCATATGACAAGCATTATTGGTGTTTCAAGCCTACTTCTTTTCTATTTTGACTCAGTCATATGTGTTTTAGTATCATTTGATCGGGATGAACAATGAGTCAATTTATTTAGAATACAGACTTGGAAGAAGGGAGCTAATCGAAATAAAGCCACTCACAAGTTAGGGAAGTAGGAAAGAAAGGAAGAACTTTAAGAGTCCGCACGAGCGTCGTCTACCCGACCACATGCACGCACCAACAGATGATCAATATCCCCTGCTTCGGTCTCCGAGGTTCGATATGAAATTGCGAGATCCTAAGAACGAAAACAATAAAATCCATCAAAACCGTTCAAGAAAACGCAAGTCATAAAACCAACAAAAAGCAACCAAGCGGCACAAAAATGGGCAAGAAACCAAAGCAACGGAAAGGCCCCACTCGACTCTACCGCCGAGTCCATCCTTGAGGCACGATCCGTTGAATATGGGACCTGATTTCGAAGAAACCAATCCATAACGAGGAAAGGATCTTGATTCAATCTGTCCCGTTCGGACGGTCTTAAGTGTTTCTTGGTCGCGCTCCCCGAATAGGGAGAACGGGGCATTACAGATGTCAAGCGAGTATATTCTGTGATAGTTTTTATTATCTGATGATTATTATAATTCAGCTTCTAGTATAGTATTCTCTGATTTTTTTGGCACGACACGGACTACTATTTCGGGATTTATTTGCTTGCGACACGTATATTTTATATTTTTTGCCTCTATTTCTGGAATTACCTACTGGCATCATATCATGACTCACTACAGGCATTACTCATATTTCTGGCTGGACTCATACTTGATTTATATGTCGGGTCTTGGATTCACTTGTACTAGTTGGGGCGAAGAAATACTCGAGTAAACATGTAAACATTTCCAACTGGAATCAGTAGAATCACCCCCTCTGGTCTAATCTAGAATGATAGCAGCCGCACACCCATTGTGTGGTGACCCGTACTTACCCCTAGTCGTTTACATGTCGAAACAGGTATTTCAGAGACGAGTTTATTCTTTCTAGTCTGGACTCACTTGCATTTCTTGACTGGTCTCACTTATACTTTCTGGACTCATTATATTTACTCTTGCTGGACTCACTTCACGTTCTTGTGCACACACTTGATCTTAGTTTAGATTTCTTGTATCATGCAGTCATATTTATCTTGCTTCTGATTTTTATGCATCTTTACCTTTATGCACCAGTTTATATTTATATATATATATATTTTTTTTTTCCTGTTCATACTTTATTTCCTTCACCTTGTGCTACTTGCTACAACTGTTTTATAGTTTTTTATTATTTAACTAGAACTGCTGTTAGAGGTGTACTTATTCTAATCATGACTGGATATATTTTTAAAGGATCTAGAAGATTGGTGTCCTACGTTTTATGGACCTCAGCCTGTCGATGGTACAGACAGGGACCCCCTAGTTCAGGAGTGATTTTCGGGTTTGTAGCGGGATCACTAGGTCCTCAGTGTATTTATTAGCTTTTGGTACCGGATTTGACCCCGACTTTTGGTTTGAGACTTGTATTATATTTGATTCTGGATATTGTTGTATTATTATTATTATTGTTGTTGCTTTAGTTGTTGTTGTTGTTTAGACTTTGTAGTTGTTAGACTTCTTTGTTATCTTATCGTGCTTAGATTCGTGATTGAGTACTTGTGTTATCATTATCATATTGCTCCTCCGTTTGGAGTTGAGATCATGACAGGTACTTATATTGTTGTGTGAGACTGTTAGCTAGATAGTAGACCTAGATAGCATTCTGCCGTCGATGCTGCGGCGTAGGTTGGACGTACCCACGACTCATGCTCAATTTTTTTGGTATGGGTCGTGACACATTTTTGGTGGCGGCCCACACAGGTTTCGAGCTTCGCAATTAGTGCGATATCGTGGTAGTACAATGATTTAGTTTTACTGCTGCGAGTCTGCTCTAGGATATAGGATCTAGGATGAGAGTGTACTCAATCACGACTAGAAACAATTCCAATCTATTCTAATTATTCTAAAATTGCTTTCTTTCAAAATATTACTGTCCTTCTTTGATGATATCGTATCTTGCGCTGTATTGACTTCTTTTGATCTGTGTTCAAGATGCCTCCGAAGACACGATCCCATCGTACCGTCCCAGCAGTTGCCACCGAGAGGTCTGCCACCTCTTATCCAGCTCATATTCAGGCAGCTGCTACCGTTCCACTCACTACTCCTGCGGTTGAGGGAGCATCTGTTTCTCTCGGGGATCCTCCTCCACCTGTCGATCCGAGGACTACCCCAGTCGTTCAGGTGGTACCTCCTCCACCACCTCCTGCACCGTTAGGTGGATGTGATAAGGTTGGGCATTGAGAATGCCCGCCTGATGGCCTTGATGGCAGTAGACAGAGTGGCACAGGTCCAGCCACAGGCAGATCAGACTCAGCATCGTAGGCCGGGCAGCATCATTAACTTCCAGAGGATGCGGTCCAAGGAGTTTCGGGGTACAGAAGGGATCCTGTACGCGGATGACTGGATAGAGCAGATTGAGGGGATTTTTTGGCTGACACAGATTCCAGATAGTATGCAGATAGAGGGCAGTCAGATGTTCGACCTTGGTTTGATGTGGTATCGTACTGATACGAGGATCGCGGCACCAGAGCTTACTTGGGTGGCTTTCAAGAGACTTTTTAAGGAGAATTTTTTTTCAGATGTGGCACTCAGTACTTTGGAGAGCCAGTTCGAGGCACTCGTCTAGGGGAGCATGCTAGTGGATGAGTACGCAGCGGAGTTCTGCCGTCTGGGCAGATTTGTGGAGGGTTTGAGTGAGGCAGCAAAGGCGAGGAAGTTTCACAAGGGCTTGGTCATGGCGGTAAAGTCTTTGACTAGGAGTGACCACGAGGCAACTTTCGAGCAGACCATAGGGGATACTCAGAGGGCAGAGGATGACTTGGAGCTCAAGTCCAAGAGAGGCAGGGATGATTCAGGTAGTGCGAGTGGTAGTGCAGGACCGGCTAAGCATCCCTATGTGCAGAAGACAGCGCAGCAGGGTCAGGATCAGAGAGTGCCCACTTGTGCCTACTGTAGGAAGACAGGACACACTTGGGATGTTTGTAAGAGGAGGCTGAAGGTGTGTTTATTCTGTGGATCTGCTGCTCACCAGATGCTAGATTGCCCCACTGCACCTCTATTTGGTGGAGCACAGGATCAGAGAGTTGGAGCTAGGCCACCTGTGGCACAATATCATGTCCCGTACCAGCAGAGGGAGATACCCTAGTAGGGCAGGGCTTATGTGTTGACGGTCGAGGAGGCCAATGCTACGGGTGTCGGGTTAGCAGGTCTGTATTTTTTTTCTTCTTCCTGTCCTTTTCCATTTCTTGTGATGTGCTTCATTAGTATCTGTTAGACTTTTCTTTTGTGTTGTGGTAGATAGTGTAGTTACCCTGATTGAGACTACGATAACACGACCAGTAGGACCATGATCTTGTATGTTGTTTAGGTAGAATTGCTTAAC